>PVJL010001449.1:0-170361 GCA_004026885.1 Lyroderma lyra
GGGCCTCTGCAGAGATAACAAAATGAAGTATTAAACCAAATTGTCACTGAAGATGAAACTTGGGTTCATCCTTATGAGCCTGAGTCAGAGCAGGAGTCCACGCAGGGGCGTGAAAAGGGCACGCCAACCCCTTAGAAGTTCAAGGTGTCGTAATCGGCTGGAAAAATCATGGCTGTTTTTTGGGACATGGAGGGTGCCCTGCTGATAGATTACAAGGATAAGGGTGTCACAATAACTGGAGAGTACTATTCCAGTCTGCTGAAGCAGTTGAAAGAATCTGCGGAGAAAAGAAGAGGAAAATGGACCAAAGGAGGGAGCTGCTTTTGCACGACAACGTGCCCGTGCACAAGAGCAATGCTGCGTTGGCTGCTCTTCACAACTGTGGCTTCCGAACGTTACACCACCCTCCCTACACTCCAGACCCGCTCAGTCTATTATTTGTCCCCAAATATGAAAAAACAGCTTTGAGGGAAGAAACTTACAGACAATGAAGAGGTTAAAGCTGCAATTTGAGGGCAAAACCAAAACTTTTCCCCAAGGGTCTAAATAAACTTATTGAAAGATCTGAGAAGTGTGTTAGGGTTAAGGGTGAATATATTCACAAGGAAAAATCATAAATAGTGTTTTTGCCCACCCTGCTTCCCCTTCATTCTGTGGATTCCTTTACCACCTCTGGTAGGGGAAGATTTCTCTTTTCAGAGGAACTGCTGCGAGTTCAGGTGATGAAGGCTAGAAGCTTCCACGACCACGGTGCAGAGAGGCAGAATGTTCCGAAGCAGAGATGGGGAGCCCGATGATGCTGTTGGTACCCCATTCTCGGCCCTTGCGAGAAGATTTGCCTCTGGGCTTCTTGCGTCCACAAACCAAGATGGTCCTTTTCTTGCTTCTGGGAGTTTGAGTTGGGTTTTTTGCATTTTGCATCTTGGTGTCTGACCTCAATGGCTCCTCCTGGAAGGACTCCAGGAAGAATTCCCCCTGGGATCCTGGAAAGGAAGGAAGCCCCCAGACTCGCTGGTCCCATCGTCCTGCCGGCAGCGTGGTGTAAGGAGAGTGCCCGGCCGAGGCGGACGGCATGGCTTTGATCCCCAGTGCGTGACCCTGGGAAGTGCCTGAAGCCCTCTGAGTCCTGGGGAACTGATGACACCTGTCTGGGTGGGTGGTGGGCGTGGCTTTAATGAGCCAACATGGGTGCCTCATGCATAGGAGTCCTCTCATCGTCTCCAGCGCTTTGTGCTCTGTGTAGTGGCGCTATTAGTCAGTCAGGGTCTCCCAGGGAAACAGACCCAATAGTGTGCGTGTATGAGTCTGGTATTTATTTATATATGAAAACATGCACATATGCAAATATTTATACGTAAATTTGTATACAAACATATTTAAATATATGAGTATATATTTAAATTTTGCACTTTAAGGACTTGGCTCATACAATGGTGGGGGCTGGTTCAAACTCTGTAGGGCAGGCCAGCAGTCTGGGGCAGAATTCTTCGAGAAACCTCTGCTTTGCCCTTAAGGTTTTCAACTGATTGGGCGAGGCCCACCTGCGTTACGGAAGGTCACCTCTTTATCCAATGTCAACGGGCTGTAGATGTCAGAGCTGCATGATACCCTCACAGCAACATTTTGTCCCCCGAAGCCCTGAGGGACCTCGGGCGAGGAGAACATGACAGCAGAGCTTGAAGGTGGCTGTTGGCCTGTACCGGAGCTATTTATATGACTGTCCAGCCCTTCCATGAAGACCATTTCAGCTCCAGGAGGGAGAAAGCACAGCCTCCTGGGTAGAAGCTCGGAGCACACAGACGCGTGCCATCTCCCGATCCTACGGAGAGGCCCCTTAGTCTGCCTTGGAGGCCCACGCTGGAGGGAGAGGGGAGGCTGGAGAGAAGGAGGAAGAGGAGGAGGAGGAGGAGAGGGAGGGTGACACAGATGACTACCTCTTTCATGAGAAAGGACACATGCACACAGAGTCGCACGCACTTGCAAAGTGGAGAGCCGGGTTGGCATCCTGGCTCGATATTTCCTCGCTGTTCTGGCTCAGGCAGGCGAGTTGTGGGACCTCTCTGACCCTCCGTCTCTTCATCTGTGTCTGGGGGGGGTTGTCCTGGGAATAATACCTGGTATGCAGGGATGTGGTGAGGATGACACCAGATAAAACAAATGCAGGGCCTTTCACTTCCTGCTGTCACCACACGGCCTGGTGGCTGAGGGCTCCTGGATTGGCACATGGGACGGGGGGCTGCCCCCCAGGCTGTATTGGGTCATGCTCACTGCGCACCTCTCAGGGCCTACCCAGCACTGCCGCCGGCCATGCTGAGGTCAGGTTCAGCTCTCAGTCATCCAGAGTCTTGGTATTTATGTTAATTTTTAGTAGAAGATTGTTACGGTAAGGAAGGGGAGAACTATTAATGAACGTACGATGCAATAATGGGAGATAATAAGCAGCTGCCCTAATTGCATTATGAGGCGGTCACTTGAAGTTTATACCATAATTCAAGCTCCACATTTGAAGTATTTTTAAGTGGGAGCCCAGGTTTCAAGTACAGGAAGAAAAAACCCAGAACAATTACGTGAAAGTGGTGAAATTCGCATCTCTTATTCCTCGGCCTTCCAAAGCGTTCTCTGATTATTTATCTTTCATGATTCATCCGGGCAACTGAGGCTCGGGAAAGGAGATCACTCCACCCGAGTGATGAAACGCTTCCACAAAGGAATTCTTGGTATTTGGAACGGCCAGCTGATGAGCGCGTACATTCCTTGAATGGTTTGAAGGTCACAGAGTGTGTTTACCTTTATCCCATCTTAGTCACCATAGTAACCCCGAGAGGCAGCTGCTTTGAGCCCATTTGGCCGATGGCATCCCTGAGGCTCAAAGAGGTGTCGTGACTTGTCCTAAAAGGCAGAGCTGGTGCAGGAAGCTGCTCTAACCATAACGCTAACCTGCCTCTCACAAATTAGGTGAGAACAAAACGGAGGCATGTTAGATTCCTGCTTTGTGAGGGCCGGTGCCCGTGGAAAACTACTGCCACTAATGGCTCATTTTAGAAATGGCCCTAAGGACGTGATACGTGCAGATGTGGATTGGAGCCCGCAGACCAGTTCTGAGCCTTGGTTTCACCCCTTCTCGTCCCTCCCTCTCTGAGCCTGTTTCTGTTTGGACAGAGCAACTGGGTTTCCAAAGGGTCAGCCCCCTCAGCCCTGCCCCCCATCCACGGGCCTGAGTTGCTTGTACTTGGAAAATAGTTACACGTTTATGTTTATAGCCACCTCCTCTTTCTGGCTGACAGTATTGGCTTTCCAATCAGGGTAGTGATGTACAATTTTGTTTTACTGTGAATGCACCATTCACGTGAATAGGTAATAGAGGTGATGGCAGATATGATCACAACATGGTTCCAAAGTGGTGGAGGTGGGATTTGAACCCAGACCCCTGACTCCTAAGTGGTTATGCATTGGGGTACCAACGAGTGGCCTGGGTTGTGTCTGGGTGGACCACCTTGCCCCACTTTGCCTGGGACTAGTTTTAAAACGGAAAGTCTTGTGTCTAGGGAGCCCTCTTATCCCCCAAGTCACATTTCAGTCTTTCCCAAGCTCTTCCTGAGATCTCATCCCCATGTGTCCCGATGACAGAGCCAAGCGTGTGTCACCCACCAAAACATGCCAGGTCTTTGTGGATCACGAGGAGTAAGCATACACCTCTCCACACTACCTATGGAGCACTTGCCTAAGTGTCACGGAATACAGTGCCTGGTGGCTGTATTTGTAACCCACAATGACAGTTGTGTGATCACTGTAACCAACAGAGTCAAAACGACCCATAGCACGAAGGTACAGTAGCTTATCCAACTAGTTCCTGCCCGATGGTCGTGTACTTTATTCCCATGGTTTATTTTGTTATAAATAGTCGTCGGCACACATGCACGCGTCTGTCTCCTAGGGCACAGTGTTGAGTGGTTGTCTAGGATGCTCTGGTGGGTGGAATCCTGAGATGCCCCCGAGGTTCCAGTTCTTGGATTATTCTAATTTAGGGGTTTCTGGGGAAGGTGTTGCAGGTTTAACTATAGTCCCAAGCCAATTAGCTTCTGACATGAAGGTCATCCAGGTGGGCCTGTGCCTGTCACAGGAGCCCTTTCAAAGCAGAGAGTTTTCTCGGGCTGGGAGCCCAAGAGGAAGCCAGGAAGGTTCTTCGAGGCAGGAGAAGGCTTGCTACGCCGCTGTTGGCTTCAAGATGCAGAGTCTACGTGAAGAGGAGCTCGAGGGGCCCCTGGAAGCTGAGAGTGGCATCGGGGACCTCAGTCCTGAACTGCAAGGAGCCGCATTCTGCCAGTACCAGGAATAGGCGTGGACCCTGAGCCCCAGAAAAGAACACACGGCTGACACCGCGGGGTGGGTCTGAGCAGGGACCGCACGCTGGGCTGAGTGCTGACCTACGGACTGCGCGCTAACACATGCGAGCTAAGTGGGTAACTCGATACACAGCAACGAATGCAGATGGCTTCTTAAAGGCAAAATTCCAAGGTTATCTTCACTTCAAGTCTTAATTCATTCAACAAATACGTATTGCCCATCTGGGCCAGGCCCGCTCCAGGCTTTGGGGAAAATTAATCACAAAATCGGTACCTTCTTGGAGCTGACGATAAAGGAGTATGAACAATATATGTATATGCAGTGATTTGTGGGTGCTATGGAAAAAGGAAAGGCAGGGAAGAGAGCAAGAGGGGGACAAGGTGTGTGTGCGCGTGTGGGGGAATTAGCCTGGGGCTAGGAATGCATGTGACACGGGACTGAAGACTTGAAAGGATTGAGCCATGCAGGACAGCACTCCAGGTGAAGGACGCAGCAAGTGCAAAGGCCCTGAGGCAGGCACATGCCTGGTGGGTTCAAGGAGATTTTAGGGCAGAGTGAGGAGGTGGGGAGGGTGGTAGGAATGGAGATCAGAAAGATAACGGCATCTGTGTCCCACAAAACCCCCCAATGACAACAAGGTGACAATGCACTGTAGAACTGTGTGCCTGAATCCTATGTAATCCTTGCTAACAGGTGTCATCCCAATAGTGTAACAATAAAAATGAATTTAAAAAAAATTTAAAAAACCCCAAAGGTTGTGTCCATGACACTCTTGCCCACTGTGTCTGCGGAGCCCCTCTCTCCACGCTCCCGCCCCGGCCAGTGCCCGTTAGGGTCCAACACAACATGTTTCGTCCTTGGGGTGAACGGTGGGTGGTGCGTCCTTTTTCTAAGTTGCATTTTGCGATCACGGCTGAGGCCGGGAATGTTCCCTGATCTGGGGTGGGCAGGTGACCCTCCTTTCCTCCCCCGGGACCACACCCTGCCCACGTGCATCTGTGTCTGTTACAAAGAAGAAAGCTTGATATTTCCGTATGGGCCTCACAGGACACGAGTGGGAGGGAGGCCGCTCCCGGCTGCCCCTTCCGTCAGGGGTGGGCACATCCGTGCTCTCGCTGGAGGCTCCCCACTCCCGTCTCCCACTGAAGAACCCTGATCAGAATGCAGGGAGAGAGACGGACGCTTCACAGGAATAACCTTGCCTCGAGTTGTACATGCATTTGCAACATTTGGCACTTTGTCACTAGCAATAGATTACTTGCTAATACAGCTCACAGCGGCTTGCGACACACTAGACCTTGGTGGAGATTTGCTAGCAGAGCGTGGGCAGGGGAAGTGTGTGAGCGTGTGTGTGTGTGAGTGTGACAGTGTGTGAGTGTGAGTGTGCGTGTGTGAGCATGAGTGTGCACGTGTGTGAGTGTGAGAGTGTGTGAGTGTGTGTGAGTGTGTGTGAGCATGTGTGTGCATGTGTGTGTGAGTGTGTGCACGTATGTGAGTGTGAGAGTGTGTGTGTGTGAGCGTGTGCACGTATGTGAGTGTGAGAGTGTGTGTGTGAGTGTGTGTGTGCATGTGTGTGTGAGTGTGTGTGAGAGTGTGTGCACGTGTGTGAGTGTGTGCACGTGTGTGAGTGTGAGAGTGTGTGAGTGTGAGTGTGTGAGAGAGTGTGCACGTGTGTGAGTGTGTATGTGAGAGTGTGTATGAGTGTGAGTGTGTGAGCATGTGTGTGCACGTGTGTGTGAGTGTGAGAGTGTGTGTGAGTGTGTGAGTGTGTGCACGTGTGTGAGTGTATGTGTGTGTGAGAGTGTGTGAGTGTGTGAGTGTGTGAGCGTGTGTGTGTGTGCGTGTGAGCGTGTGTGTTTCTCTGTATGTGTGAGTGTGAGCATGTGTGAGTGTGTGAGTGTGTGAGCATGTGCGTGCGCGTGTGTGAGTGTGAGCATGAGCGTATCTGTGTGAGTGTGTGAGAGTGTGTGTGAGTGTGAGCGTGTGTGAGTGTGTGGTGAGTGTGTGTGTGAGTGTGAGCGTGTGTGAGCGTGTGTGAGTGTGTGGTGAGTGTGTGTGTGAGTGTGTGTGGTGAGTGTGTGTGTGAGTGTGTGTGGTGAGTCAGGCCCACGAGGTTACATCTCAGGTGCCAGCTATTTCAAGGCACCTCATCAACTCAGACTCTGTAGCCTTAGAAGTTAAGTCTCCAAGTCCCTAGTTTGGGGGGTTGTCCAGGGCTTTCCCTGGGCCTCCTTCCTGGGCCTCCTCCTCAGACGGCTCTCTTGGACCAGAGCCCCGGAAAGGCATTGACCTTGGGAGCCCAGTCATGACCATGTGAAGACAGAAGCAGAGATGGGGGTGATGTTTCCACAAGCCAAGGGACACCAAGATGGCCAGTGGACCGCCAGCTAGGAGAGAGGCCCGGGACAGACGCCTCCTCACAGCCCTCAGAGAAAACCAGCCCTGCTGGCACCTTGATCTTGGACTTCTGGCCTCCAGAACTGTGGTTTACATCATCCAGTTTGTGGTACTTCGTTATGGCAGCTCTAGGACACGAATACACAGAGAAGTGTGCGCAGTTTGGGAGAGTGGCGTGTAGAGTTTGGCATGGGGACACCTCAAAGACATAAATAAAGAGGTGAGTGTCCTGCATTAGGTTTAAAACTGCAATTACCCAACCGCAGGAAGGGAGAGTTAGGGAGTCAGAGCTTTGGGGTCAGATTTGCATTTAAAATCTGGCTCTCCTGTGTGGTCTTAGGCTGGTTACTTAACTTCTCTGAGCCTCAGAGCACCGATATTTCCTAAAAGCACGTTATCAGTCCGGAATTTATTCCTAAGGCCCATTTTAGAACATACAATGCTGTAACTGATCACGAACATAAAACAAAATAGAACTCCTTTATACCTGGTTTTACAGACATTCGTTGAGAATGAAACGTGAGGCACAGGTGATTACTGTAAAGGCTACAGGTGATTGTTTCCTTTGGGGCTTCTTCCCTGAGCAGGACTGCCCGAGGCACTAACGAATAGGAACCCGAGACACAGGGACACACAACACTGACTCCTTTTCCCGGTGACTCACCCTGTGGCCAGCAAAGTCATCCTGCATTCTGTCTTCAAGGCGTCCTTGGGCCTGTGCTCAAAATCAGGGTCATCTCTGAAAGTACCAACGTCGTTTCAATTTCTCGAGTGCCACAAAAGTTTTTGAATGGCAAGGCCTGGGGGCGGCACGGTTTCCATGGTGATGTGAGAAGCCAGTGCCAGCACGGAAGGTGCTAGGAGGTGGGCAGTCACCACATGGTTGGTTTTTTAACTTGGGGTCTTGTTTGCAGGGAGAATGCATCTAACTGAGACGGACCAAAACGTGTATGGGGGTCATCATTCCAGGGATCTGAGTTGGGAGTTCTTCTGTCCATGGCAGCTTATGTAATGAGCCCCGATAGGTGCCTCTGAGTGTACCTGTGTCTCTGTTTCTATGTGTGCATATACGTGTGTATACATACGACGTGTTTCTACATGTCTCTGAGTGTATGGGTGTGTTTGCATGAGTGTGTGCATGTGTTTATGTGTGTATGTATGTCTCTCTGTGTGTGCACGTGTATGTGTATGTGTGTCTGTTTGCAGGTACCTATTGTATGTATCTATCTGTGACAACCAAAAAGGTCTCCAGACATTGCCAAATATTTCCCGGAAGACCCCATGACCCCAGAGGACAGCCACTGGGTCACAACTCCATTGAACGGCTGTGCCTGCAGGTCCTGGCTGGGTGACCGCCACCTGTAAACAGGAAAAGGCTGTAGAGACTGAGTCTGTCATATCACTCATATATTAAATTAATGCTTTAGGATTTTGAGACTTTGGCCTGGGGGGTAGCAGGGATTCTCCCAATGACCTAGCCAAAATCTTAAGGCACAAACTTGGACACTGGGGGGGCAAAGACAAAGGCTGGGTGCTCTCCGCTAATGGAACGTCCCCTTTGTGTGATCAGGTGAGTTGTGACTGGGTTGCGTTGGGAGGGGGAAGGAAAGAGGGGAGACAGGGGAGTTTTCTGTGATTTGGAGGTTGTGCCATCTGGTGAAGCTTCCCTCTTTTGGGTCAGGTTGGCACTCGGGGCATTGGCTTGTCACGTGGTCAGCAAAACCTCCCAGAAGTCCCCTTCTCCCCTCCCTTTACCTGATTAACTCAATTCTGTGGGTGCCACTTGGGCCAGACCCTCCAGGTTTCACTAATACCTACTCTCTCAAGCTGGGTTAGGGTCCCCCCGAGACCCCCATGCTTATCCTGTCCCAGTCCTTCATGCACTACGTTCTTCTTGGTGACTTGTCAGCCTCTGTCATGCGGCTATGACCTCTGAGGTCTGTCCATTTTATACTCCCAGTGCCTGGCATAAGGGCCTGACACGTAGTAGGTGGTCATCTCTTCATTCAGCGTGGTTTGCTGACCACCCACCTGGGGCTAAGCCCTGTGCCGGGCACAGTGGTGATCAAACACGACGCAGTCCCCAGCTCATGGTGCCACATCTCCTGGGCGGAGGCAGACGCACAATGACATCATTGCCATCCATGGGTGGCAGAGCACAGACAGAGCGGGAACCATCTAGCGTAGTGGTCAGGGTTGAGCTGTGTGTCCTGTGGGGGGTGACCAATCATCTCAGTTTCCCCAGAATGTCCAGGAAAGTCCCAGGCAAATGGTCAAAGTGGTTGTGCTGGTGCTGGCGCCGGCCTGGGAGGTTTTCAATGTGTTACACTATTTAGTTCTCGCAGCGCCAGCGTTACATGACATTTGACACAGGAAGACTGGGCCCCAAGGGTACAAGGGGGAGCAAAGCACAGGGCTGGAATGAGAACTCCAGAACCCGAGGGTCTGACTGAGTTTCTGGCCTGATTCCCAGGGACTAAATAAAGACCGTGCCCATTTTAGGGGACAACGGGCCACCAGGTTCTTTCCTGTTGTGGGAGTTCTGAACCCATCTCTATCCATCTTCTGGAATCAGTAGAAGAATCTGGGGGTCTCAGTGACCCCCAGGCCAGGAAACAGAACACTGGAATGAAGGATATCAGATTTTTCTTCGGATTCTCACTCAACCTTGTGAAGCAGAACCTATGGTTACTGTAGCTGTTTTGCCTTAGAGGAAACAGACTCAGAGAGGGTGAGCGACTTGCCCAAGATCACACAGTGAGTTGGCAGCAGTGTGTGGACAAACTCAAGACTTTCCATTCTAGATCCATTGCTCTCTTTGGGCTCCGAGTTAATAGACAGATTCTAACATTCAAATCATGGCTCTAATGACCCTGGCCAAGTCACGAACGTGTCCACGCCTCGATTTCCTGCTCTGTGAAAGGGGTGTAATTCTATGCTTCCTCTTAGGGTTATTTCGAGGTCTGTGTGAAGAAAGCTCTTCCTAGTACGTGGTGAAGCTCTCGGGACACGGTACCTGCTGCTTCTAAAACTCCAAACTTGTATTCTTTTGCAGGGCCCAGTGCAGAAGCTGGAACTCAAAGGATGGCAGGTTCTAAAGGTTCTAAGAAGATGCCCAACTTCTGGGAAGGGTACATGTCTCCTTCCTCCTGGGAGCCCAAATTCCAAGCAACGCAGCTAAAATTGGCCCTCGAACAGCTTTCGCAGAGCACGTCGCAGCTTTTTTTGGGTCTAGAGCGCCGGTTTCCACGATGAAAGTGGCACAGAAGGAGAGACCCAGCTAAAAACAGCCACCGCCCAGACGGGAGTGTTAACAGGATGCGGCCTTCTCTGCAGGTTCGGGGCTTTGGACGCTTCGACTTCCGCCGCAGCTCCCCCCGTCCCCACTAGGTGGCAGCAGCGCAACGCGCGGCGGGGACCGCGCCCAGGCCCGTCACAAAGAGCCGCTTCTGAAAAAGACGCCCGCGAAACCCGCACTGGCCACAGAATTCGCCACTAAATTATTCTCCTTTTATTTGGGGGACTTATTTGCACGGCAGGAACTCCGAGGAAGCAGCTCTCTGATGGGCTGTCTTAGCTCAGAAGCAAAACTAAAGAATTGTCTGAGCACCGTGGTGTTCCTGCTGCAGGCGTGTCCCCCCTGCCCCCAGCCTCACGGAACTGAGGGGCGTCATGATGCCTTGGGTCCCGGGTCGTAGTTGAAGGTTTGAATTTCCCAGGGGAAGAGTCTGGGCTGGGGGGAATGTACCGGTCTGGGACTCGGGGTCCTGCCTGCCCTAGGGGGCCGGTTGGTTTCCTGTCTTGGCCTCTGGGATGAGTTTTGGCCCTGGAGTGTGGCTGCCTCGTGTTCAGGTCACTAAATCGCAGGTGGAACCCACCTCCTGGGCCATAGGGAGGACAGCTGAGTCACAGACGTGACTATCTTAGCACAGTGGCTGTCATCTAACAAGGACTCCAATGTCAGCGACACTGGCTGGTTTCTCAGTATTCCAGGGTCTGGTATGGAGCCCCTACCCAACCAGGAGTCACTTACCGGGTGTCACTGCCCTCGTTTGGGAGACGACAGGGGTGGCAGAAACTCCCAGGCCTCGCTTCTCGAAGGGCTGGCGGCACTGGCCACGTGGGCACTTTCTGGGAACCAGAAATTTCCGTCACAGTGTCTCCCAGGACTTTGTGGCACGTGGAATGGAAGGAGTGCTGCTCGGAGGCAGCTTCTGGCCCTAGAGGGCCGGGGTTCAGCCCGCGGACCCTAGCTCTTCTCCTAGGTCTTCCCCAGCCGTCTGGGGGCTCAGGTGTGACCGGAATGGGGGTGGGGGCTGAAGGTGGGTGACACACGCATCCCTGAGCTCCTGTGTCTGGCTCAGAAATGACTGGAAGTGGCCTGCCCCCCAGGCCTCCTGACCCTGAGCCCTGTGGATCCGGCCACCAAAACGTCCCTCACACTCCTGGCCTCCTCTGTACTCCTCGCTGTGGTGCTCTGTCATCCAGCTCCCTTGGGGACCGTCCCCACCCACGTATCCTAACTGTCCCAGTGTCCCCACCGCCCCTGGCTCCTGATCTCTGCCCACGCACTGGCCTCTGACACTTGTACCGCCGTCCACAGCCCTGTGCCATCGATTTAAGGCCTCTTCTCCTTCGCCTGGTGGCCGCGGCCCCTTTGGGTCTTCTAATGACCTCCAGTTCCCGTTGTGGCTCCCCCGGCATCTTTCCTCTTGCTTTGGACCGGGGGTAGCTCAGCACGGCCTGCGGGCCAACTCCAGCCCCCGGCCTGGGGTGCGTAAATTTGGGTGGGCACGCAGCGCGTCCCCTTGGTGACAGGTTGTCGATGGTGGCTTTCACGTTCCCCAGGCAGCGTTGCGTAGCCGTGACAGGAACCCTGTGGCCTGCAGAGCCCAAGATACTTCCCAGCTGGCCATTTTCAGGGGGTAACTCAGCGGCACCGGGCGGGTCCCTCACCCACACGCCAGCCTTTGGCATCTGCCGGGTCCTCGCTCGTTCCTTCTGCCCGGAGTAACCCTGTCCCCCTCGGAGGACCCAGCTCCGAAGCAGCCAGCTGCACCCAGCACTCCTTCCGCCGGCGTTCACGGAGGACCTGGCAGGCCCTGGTGCTGCGTGCTGGGCCCCCAGGGAGCTCGTGAGCTACTGGCTCAGCTGCTGATCGGACGGCCCTCCTGAGTTTTAAAGTCACATCCGAGGCCTCGTGTCATCGTGGTGTCCTGGCTGCCTGCCCATTCTGTAGCGCTCCGAGGAGGCCGCGCAGTGCAGGTCAGAACCGTCTGTGGGTCTCAGTGAGTGCGGTTCTTGTCCCCTGGGTTGTCACCCTGGGGGCGGGACTCCATCTCGCTCCTGGGTGACAGTTACTGCTCGTCCACAGGCCCCACTTGGAGTAGCGAGGATTGGTTCTCGCCTCTGAATTCCCCCTAGAATCACGTGGGGGCTTTTCTAGGCTCAGGTCTGGGCTCGACCCCAGACCCACTGAACTGACGTGGGGAGGGGGCGCGAGGCAGGGGCCCCGTCTCTCTGGGAGATGTTAAGGTGCAGCCAGCGTTCAACCTGACCTAGAACCGCCAGCCTAGGACTACGAAGGCTCTTTCCAAATAGCCGCCCACTACACTGCCGATAGCAGAGGTAACTCGAGTGAGGTCCCCGGACCCAGGGCACCGAAGTCGCCCGGGGACTTGTTAGAAATGCAGGTTCTGAGGCTCCACTCCTGAGCTGCTGAATCAGAAACTCCGCAAGTGGGGTCTGTGTTTCATCGGCACCCCCCACCCCCAAGGGGATTCTGAGGCCCGCTCAGTGCGAGAGCCACTGTCCTAGAAATGCCTGGCCCTGGGTCCACCTGTCGGCTCCCAAATGGTCATCCCAGCTCTGGCCACACCCCATCACTCCATTCTTTCTGCTGTAGGGATGGTGAATGTCTGGGAACATCAACCTGACTAGACAACACCCCAAGGCTCCCATCGCCCTCAAGCCCATGGCAGAGCTTAAAGGCTCTTGGAGGTCTGACCCTTCCCAGGTGGTCCCCAACGCCTGGAAGGACACAGGTCAACCAAGGGCGTCATGGTTCTCGCCAGGTGCCCTGTGAGCACGGACGGGAATCAAGTCTATTTTTATGCGCTGCAAAGCGTTTTCTGCTCTTCTCTGGGCGAACTGGGAAGTCCAGCTCTCCAGCACGCCCCTGTCATGGCAAAGTATGCTGGGAAAAAACCTCTGACTCCTTTACCTCTGGTTCACAGGTGCTGGCAGGATTTTGGGGGGCCTGTGTGTAGGGAAACACCGCCCACACAGCTTTGCATCCTCCGGCTTTCTTGTCAGCGCTGCTGGTTCGAACCTGGTCCTGGCACCTGGGAGCCGGCGTCTGGGTCCCATGCCTGGAGATTCCGTTTTCACTGGTTTGGGGGCGGCGTGGCCTGGGCACTGGGGCTTTTAGAGACATCCCATCCCCACTCCGGCTGAGCTCAGTGAGCAGCCAGGGTTGAGGACTTCTGCAGTTGGCTGGAGATCTGTGTTTTGGGTCCAGAAAACCTATTTCATAAGAGATGGAAGAAGCGTTTCCTTCGCTGGAAGAATTCAGTGTCTTTGGGTCCAGCTGTCTGAGCCCCACTGCTGATGCCAACCACGCATGAGGCTGGGGCGATCTACCCCTTGGAGGCGTCCCCTCAAGTCCACCCAAAGGGGTGGGGGTTGGATCTCACAGGTGTTGCGTTCCGCACACATTGACTCTTTTCATTTTTCAGGATACTTGACCAGGTAGGTGTTGATTATCTTTGTTGTTGTTGTTGTTGTTTGGCTTTTAGTTCATAACCATAAACTTAACTCTGCAACCCAGCTTGACTCGGAGTGGAGCAAGGAAATCATGGAACCCAACCAACTGCAGCGAGAGCACAGAGATTGTGGGGTATTCCGAGCAGATGTCGGGGAGGGGTGCTCTCCCGAGTTACAGAAGGAATGGTCTGGTGGTTACGAGAAAGCAAGACCAGTTTATCAGAGTTGTGCGCAGTCAGCTCTGGCGATCTTGCTCGTCTGGCCATTCCTGGGCCCAGAGTGCCTCTTGCCTCTGCCCCACTGATGCCCCCTTTCCCCCTGCCGAAGGGCACGTGCCTGCCATCCAACCACTCAGTCTTGGCCGTGCAGATGAAGCCCTGACAGCTGTTGGTGTTGGGCCTGGCATTTGCCATGGACGAGATGCCAGGACCCAGATACTTCAGACTTCTCCCCATCGATGGCCTTGCCGCCTGTGCTATTATGGCATGGGAAGTCACCACCCTGGCACATAAATCCTGCAATAAGTCTGTGAAAGCAGGAAACTTTATTACTGAATCCTTTCTCCCCAGTGCTCAGAACACAAAAGTTGTCTTTGGAAATTTGCCTGCAAACAGCTCGAAGGAGACGTGACCCAAGGGCCGCACGGTGGGGTTGACCATGGCTGGGTGCGGAGAGCTCCGAGCAGCCGCGTTTGGAAGGCCTAGGCGCTATTATCTTGACATCACAAACTAGTAAACTGAGGTTTGAAGAGCTTTTCAAAAGCTATCTTTCATCAAGAGCTTTAACTGTTAAATGCAAAGTGCTATATATCCATTTTCTTATTAGAAGACAACATGAGATTCAGATGTGCTCACAGATGAAGAAGTAGAGGCTCAGAGAAGCATAGTTACCTGACTAAGGTCACACAGCTTTTGGAGACAAATGAACATGGATTTGAAGTCCTAGATCCCTTTGTAAACGAATCAGGAACCCTAGCTTCCCGGCTCTCTTTAACCTCCATCTCCACCTTTAAGCAAACATTAAAAAAGCAAACAACTGTGAAGTTTTAAGCGAGGAACCCGCTGCTTAGTGTTGCATTGTCTGTATGCAAATTTGCCCTGATCGGTTTCAGCTATCCCGGGAATGGTACTAATTGTCATTTCAGGACACATTGGAAATTGTGTTAGTAAAAATTACGTTATGTAATGAACTCTTAGATCAATTCTTGTTGAAATGAGCTAGGATTAGATTTTTGCTCTTTCCATATGGAATGCCTTCCATTCACTGATGGATTACTGGAGTCAGCAGTTATCTGACATTTCAATGCCGAGCACGGCGTGAGACAGTGTTCTTGTTTGCTGGCCCAATGCGGAGCGAAGGCAGACCTACTGGAGTGCTCTTTTTAATTTAGCAGGGCTGTTTGATAGAGGCTTTTTTTTTCTTTATTCAGGGGGAGTTTGCCATTTTAACATTTAGATTCATTTGTTTTCAAAATCTCTCTCGGGTCACTGTGTGAATATTAATGACTCTCTGCACGCGCAGATACATTATTTGTGTGACTTAGGACAAACGGCGCCGCCTCTCTGCAGTTTCTGTTTCCTGGTCTTTGAAATGAAAGAATTAGACCAAGTTGCTCTTTGCCAAAATTCTGTAGACGGTACCGGGTGTTAAGAAAAAGTTAGAGGGAGGTTAGGTTCAACGAAGTGAGGATTTCTGCCTTCCCAATGCTAACAGCTCCTGTGTTCTCTCCTTCTGCCCAGTCCACTTGGAAGACCTGGTCCTAACACACCTGGCCTCTCAAGGGCGTGTGGGAGCAGCTTTGACTCTGAGCTCCTGTCACTGGACAGATGACGAGGGCTTATCATCCCTTGGCCTGGATTCACTGACCTGGACGCCCACCGTCATTTCATTTTTTTAAATTTATTTTTTATTTTTTGCATAGGTCAGGGTCCATTATTTATTTATTTTTTATTGTTAGATTTATTGGGGTGACATTGGTTAGCAAGAATGACATAGGTCCCAGGTGTACAGTTGTACAGCGCATCGTCTACGTGTTGCATGATGTGTTCATCACCCAGAGTCAGTTCTCCGTCCATCACCATGGATTTGGCTCCCCCATCTCCTCTCCCACCCGCTCCCTCTTCTTGCACCCCCTTTCCTCTTACCCCCAGGTAACTGCTAAACTATTGATTTTGTCCATGAGTTTTTTTTTTTGTTTTTTTTTCTTTGCTGCTTTCAGTTTTGTATTCCACATATGAATGAAGTCACATGGTTCTTGGTTTTTTTTTCGGTCTGGTTTATTTCACTTAGCATGATGATCTCCAGGTCCATCCATGTTGTCATAAATGGCAGTATTTCATCTTTTCTTACAGCTGAGTAATATTCCATTGTGTATATGCACCACAGCTTCTTTATCCAGTCATCTGTCGCAGGGCACTCTGGTTGTTTCCATGTTTTGGCCTCTGTGAACAGCATTGCGATAAACATTGGGGTACATAAGTCTTTGGGGACAAAGGTTTTTAAATTTGGGGGATAGATGCCCAGAAGGGGGATTGCCAGGTCATGGGGTAACTCCCTTCCTGGTTTTCTGAGGAAATTCACAGGTATTTCTTTGTCTTTGGCAAGACCCGTGGCCAGCTGAGCTCCTTCAGCAGAAGGTAGAGGAGACCCCTGTGCAATATTGTTGTGACGTCATTTGCTTAGGTGCCTCGATTCTCAGAATTGTGCCTTCCTGAGAAGCGAGTGTTTTCTCATGCTGTGCTGACCCTCTCTATCCCTAATTATTATTATTTTTTATGTTTGGACTTAAAGACCATTATGTCTGGTATTAATATTGCCACTCCACCTTTATTTTGCTAGTATTTGCCTGATGTATCTTTGCCAATCCCCTTTTTAAAAAAACGTTTTAAGTTAGAATTTAGATTTTGAAATAAAAATTCATAATAATAAACCTTTACAAAATTGTCACACAGGGACACACCTTAAGATAACGTTACGTGCTTCATAGTCAAAACACACAGCAGATGTTTATAGATGCAAGTTTCTTTCTTTGTGCAAAAGAAAGCTCATGGAAAACGTCACCCTGGAACCCCATGAGAAGCAATGACGCAGTGACACTCATCACGTCCCTGCATGAGGAAGCTTGGAGCCTGGCCTCTGGCCTCCGGTTTCCTCGTGCACCAGGGAAAGACCGTGTGATTTCTAAAGTCCTGTGTGTCGTGGTCCTGTCATTTCAGAGAGCAGTCTATACCTATAGTAGTATCATTTTCCTTCCTCCTGTGAAGTTCAACAGAAAATAACATGCTCCAGAATTTTACTACAAAGGATACTGTGGTTTCTATTGTGACTCCCACCGTCTTTGGGAAGTCTCCCTTTCAGAAGATTCCGATTGCATTCACTTCCTTGGAGATTCCTGCCTTGGGGACCATCCTCCATGTAGACCATACATGCGTAGTCTTTTCCCTCAAGCTGTGGGCTACGCCTGTGCCTTCATCACATCGGCTGTGCTGTGTTGTACCTGCTCAGGCTCAAACCATTGTCTGAAAATGCCCAGTTCATTGATTTACTATTTCTTCCTTCCATGTCACTGTTTATCATCTAAGTTGTGTTTTAATATGTTGCTATAGAATTTCTTTAATTCATGATGCTGTCAGTTTCCTGACCGCTTTGAAGTTTTTAACCTAACAGAGTTTCAGGTATTTTGCTGGTATGTGAGGCTCAACAGATTGCATGGGGACAAAAAAAAATAGGATATTGTTTTCATTGAGACTATCACCATCTTTGGAAGGTTGTCATGCCAGAATTTTCTGCTGGTGGGTGAGCTGCCTTGCAACCCCTTAATAGTTCTAACTCCGGCTCCTTCTATGAACGTTGCACCTTAAATTGGCTCACACTTTCAAGTAAAATACGTAGATTTGTTTTTTCAATATTAAACAGGATTTATTTACAACCACCAAGATGTGCTCAGCACGCCCATCACAAAACCATACGCTCAGATCAGTGATCTAAAAATACAGTTGATTTAATCTCCAAATACCAATTCTAAAAGCAAGGTCTTTGAGCCCTTGACCATGCACTTGGATCCCTAAAGTCTAGGATACATTGTTCTACATCACATGACAAAAGCTAGAATGCATACTTTTAAGTGAGAGCCTATCCATCTCACTGACATTCATTACTGTAATGTTTAATTGTTTTCCATATTTACTTGAAAATTCCTATTATAGCATCACTAAAACTTGCTAATGCTGAGCTGTTAATTCACAATAATTTACTCTCATAATGACTGTATCACTAGGCATTTATTTATTCATAATTAAATTCAATTTCAACTACCTGGTTCCGAGGCAACTTCATTGTGGTTCTATTGCTCACAAAGTGGCATGTTTCAAGGTACCACCAGGAGTAGGAGATTAGATTTAAACGAGAGGAAAATATGGTATCACTTAACACCATTTTCTCACGAGGCATACAAACTAAAAAAAAAATCATCCATTTCTTTAGTGACAAAAATACAGTTCTTTTGTGAGCATAGACACAACACAAAGAGACTTGTTTCTTGGCATGAGTAGAGTCAAAGGAAAAGACTCGAATTCTGTTGCTACCTTTCTAGCACCTGTGCATAAGCTCAAGTTTGTGAGCAGCCAGTTTCAGCCGAGCACGAAGTGCCTGGCTAAACCCAGGTCCAGCCTTTGAACTTCGCCAGGAATAGCAACCAGGTGCTGCGGGGTACGCCTATTAGAAGTCTGCCTCGACGGGGCAGTCACACCGAGGTACTCGGCTGCTTTGAAACTCCCCGAGTTTGGTATGTGACACATTTCGATGCGGAAATTCTGTCCTGGTATTTGTCGTTGGTTTGGTACGCGGCGTGCAAGCTAGAACTTGTTGGTGTCGATTGCCTCGTGACTCGCTACCCTTGGCAGCCGAAACAAGGGGTCACGCAGTCGTCACACGGTGGCTCTCGCCCTGTGCATGTCCCCTTGTGGTCTTCTCTTAGCTTCTGTGGTCATGCTGTGAATATTCGGTTTGGGAATGCATTACATTTATTTACATGATTCCTTATGGGGAAAATTTGTTTGGTGCTCATTGTTTTGGGGACCTGTCGCCCCTCCCAGAACCAATGAATGACCAGTACTGAGGTACCCCTGTATTTTCTGACACGCCATCCTCAACACTGCTGTCAGTCTCAATGCCGGTGGAGTTCTCTGGAAGGTTTGGGTTGTCCTGTTCGACTTCACCAATAATCCCCTCTGACAAAACGTGTTCGTTTTCTTAGATCAACAGCTGCATTTATTTCTTCGGGAATGTTTCCCTGAGGTTTGTTGCTTCTGCGTGTCTGTACCAGACTGAGATGCATCACAGCTCTCTCCTGAAAGTTCTTGTGATTGATTAGTAGGCGTAAACCCATTTCGGGATAATCCATTTGTTACTATTGTCGAAGGATATTCCAGAGGCCATTGGTTTGCTTCCATGTAAATACTTTGTTTTGAATCCATTGAGTTTTCAGTGTTCTCCATGGATACTTCCATTAACACACAGCCCCCACAGCTCGGTTTTGTTTCTGTCCATCACTTTACTTTCAAGCTTTCTATGTTTTTATATTTTAGCTTTTATTATTATTTTTTGTAAAGTGCATGTAGTTGGATTTTCCCCCACTACGATCTGATAATCTCTTTAATTGGGATGATTATTCCATTTATGTTCATTTTGAATATTAATATATTTGGCCTGGTTTCTCTCATTTTAACTTTTTTGAATTTCGTTTGCCCTGCTTTATATATATATAATATATAACATATAGGAGGGCTATCCAAAAGAAGTGCAGCCATAAATGCCTCTATTTTTCCTATTACATGACTGGATACTTTCTAGGCACTCGCATAACATACAGAGAGGTTTTTTTTTTTTCTGTTCTGTTAAAATTATGATCTACCCTTTTCTCTCTCCTGGGATGAAAGTCATAGCTTTTGTATGTATGTATTTATTTATATTTAATTAATTAATGAATTTTTACATGTTAAGGACTTTAGATTTTATTCCAGATGAGCATTCTTATAACCAGTGTTTTGAACTTTGCATCCGGTAGATGGCTTGTCTCTGTTTTGTTTAGTTCTTTTTCTGGAGCTTTGTTCTATTCTTTTATTTGAGACATGTTTCTTCGTCTCCCAATTTTGGTGCATGTTTGTGTTTGTTTCTATGTATTAGGTAGCGTGCTATGTCTCTTGGTCTTAGTAGAGTGGCCTTATGTAGTAGGTGTCATGTGTGGCCCAGTGGCACAATCTCCCTTGTCACCTAAGCTGGGTGCTCCAGGTGTATCCCTTTTATAGCTTACGTGTGCCCTCCAGTTGTAGTTGAGCCTTGGTTGCTGTTTGCACATCCATGGGAGGGATTGACCCTCAGGGTGATTGCTTGTGAGGACTGGCCATGACTATAGCGGAGGAGTTGTTGTACAGGGGCTGACCCTACAGAGCAGGGTTCACTTTAGCAAGGCTCTGGTGCCTGCCCAGTCCACCCTTTGGATGTATTGTCCTTGGAGGTGGCCAGGTGATGCTCCAGCTTGGTCTGAAGCAGGCCACTGGGCCTGCCAGCCCTGGGCTCTCCTTGGAGGGATCCACTGCAGATTAAGTTCACATGCAGCCTGTGCCCTGCCCAGGGCCACCTGGAATGAGCCGCAGAACAATCCACAGGTGGCGGCCTCCTGCGCTTTGCTTGGAGGTGCCTCGAGAGGCCAAGATGCGAACGAGGTTGGCTGTCACCAGTGCTGCACTTAGGGCTTTTCAGCCAGAGGTATGGGATGTGCCGAAGCCAGATGCTGCCTGTTTGGGTTTTTGTGAACTTTTGAGAGATTTTAGAACAGTCTGTAGCAAGAGCCAAGGCAGGCCATTTGTACAGAAAAGCCGTGGCTTGGGTGTACCCAAAAGTTGGGTGGGGTGGGGTCTCAGAATCACCAGGGTGGAGCAAAGCGATGGTGTTAGCCAGGCTGATGGACACTCAGATTTGGTGGTCACCTGCGTCTGCGCACCGGGAGTGGGGAGGACTCGACAAAGAAACAATGGCTTCCACCAGCTCCTCCCTCTGGGATAAAGCTGCCCCTCCGGCACTCACCCTGAAGCCAGACAACGCAGTTCCTCCCCCCATCTTCCCGGTGTCTCTCCAGCTGCTGCCCCAGCACTGGAGCTCCGAGCAGGTGAGTCAGTCGGTGAGGAAGTTTGTGCACAGGCCCTTTAAGAGGAGAGCCTGGGACTGCAGCCGCCCTCCATCTCAGTCAGCCACCATCTCTGCTGGTTTTCACAACCAAAACTGAAGGGCTTTTCGTTCCCTGGCTCTGAAACCCTGGGCTGGGGAGCCTGGTGTGGGGCTGGGGCCCCTCGCTGGGGGAACCTCCACAGCCGAGCTAGACCCCCTGGTTATTAAGGGCCATACCTGGGTATGGAACCAGCCATTCTGTGTCTCTGCCCCTCCTGCCAGTCTCGAGGTGGCTTCTTCTGTACGGGGGCTGTCTGGAGAAACTCCAGCCTTAAATGCCTCCATTTTTCATATTACATGGCTGGATACTTTCTGGACAGCCCTCGTATGTCCTTAGTTGCAGGACTTGAGTTCAGCGAGACTCAGGTCATTCTCAGTGATGGTTGCTCTGCAGGTTCATCGTAATTTTGATGTGGCCGGAAGAGAATGTACACTCAGCATTCACCTACTTTGCTATCTTGCCGTTTATTTTTTTGGAGCCTCTGTGTTTACTCTTTATGTGGTTATCTGAAATTTTACTATGCACGTGAAACTTCGTAACCTTCATGGGACATGTTGACTGTCACCACCTCCCTGCGCAGCTGGAACTGACACAAACTGTGGAGTATTTTTAGCCTGAGTGATCTTACTGCTAATTTATATGCTCTTATTGCCTAGACTTTTCGTTCTGTCTTCTCATTCAACCTCTTATGACATGAGTCCTTTTACTTTATGAATGCAATGACTATCCAGGTTTATCTACACTTACCTTTCCGCCCAAGTTTGCCATTCCTTCTGGCATCTCAGGCCTTCCTGTCTGGCATCATTTTTATTCTTCCTGAGCTACACCCTTTAGAAGTTCTCTTCGTTGGGCTACTGGTGGTTAAATTTTTGAATTTAAAACTTTGAATTTTTGTTGGTCCGAAGTGTCTTTATTTGGCTTTTGTTCTGGAATACAGTTTTGTCTGATACACTGTCATAGACTAAACATTTAAGTCCCCCTGCAAAATTTTTATTTTGAAACCTAACCCCGATGGGATGGTGTTAAGAGGTGGGGGCCTTTGGCAGGTCACTAGGTCGTGGGGGAGGAGCTCTCATGAATGGGATTGGACCTCAGAGAGCCCCCTCGCCCCTTCCGCCACGTGAGGGCACAGTGAGAAGACAGCCAGCTGTGAGCAAGGAAGCTGTATTGTCATTTCTAGGATATCTTCCCTTTACACTTGACATTAGCCAAGACATCCCTGCTAGCTCTTGTGAGACAGTAACTTATAGTTAAATACGGGTATAACAAGGGCGAGTGAGGGGCGGAGACCCTGGGTGACTGTCCGGCGGGTGTGTGGGAGGGGTTGATGGCTGTGGGGACAGCAAAGGCCAGGAGTTCCCTCTGCTGCTCTCACGGAACATTCACAAGTGTGTCCCACTGAAGTGGGTCGGAGAGCCCTGCTTTTACAGCCTCAGAACTTCAGCAGGAGTCTGGTTGTGGGGACAGAGGGTGTTTTTCACTTAATTGTTCTTTTCTGAGCTTCTCAGGTGCCCGGCACTGCTCTGCACGCAGTGGAGGTGATAAATAGGGCCAAGTCCCTTCTGTCTTGGAGTTGACATTCTGGTGGAGGCGACGGACAATTTCAAGGAAGTAACATCGTAGTTTTCCGTGGATAAGATGATACTGTTGGTCAGATCCAAAAAATTGGGGGTCATCTTCTACATGGGAGTAACTTGCTGATATGGACTTAATGTTGGGTTAGAAAGGTCGGGGTTGTCTTGTGTACGGGGGTGCCTCGCACACGGAAACACACGGTAGATCTGAACACATGCTGTGCGACCACTGCAGGTTCTGTGATGCAGAGCGAGGCCTAGAGAGCGATGCACTGGGGTTTTTGAGCTGGAACCCGAAGGAGGAGAGCGTTGCCCTGGTCTTGCAGAGATACCTGTGCAGGTGAGATATGACAGACGTGAAGGCCGTGAGCTGGGAGGGAATACTCACAACCCAGGGCCAGAAAGGAGACCTGTGTGTTCGTCATCTGCTGCTTCCTAACCAGTTACTGCAATCTCTGCAGCCTGAAATGACCGACCTCACAGAGGGCCAGAGGGGCAGCAATTTGCACGGGGCGTAGCTGGGTCCTCGGCTCACGTTCTCACAAAGTGGCAGTCAGGATGTCGTCAGGATGTCGTCTGCCAGATGGCATTTTTAGCTCAAGGCTCACCTGGGGAAGGAGCCGCTTGCAACCTCATTCAGGTCGCTGGCAGAATGTATTTTCTTCCGGATCACGGCCGGGGGCCCTGGCGTTTTGCTGGCCCTGGGCTGTAGGCAGCTCTCAGGTTCCGAGGCTCCGCCTGCAAACTTTGGCCACGTGGGCTTCCGCCACGGTCTGCTCCGTCCATCCAGCAAGGAGGATCTCAGCTCAGCGAGCCTCCCATCCTGCTTTAAAGGGATTTCCCCTGAGTAAGTCAGGCCCACCCAGGGGGAGCTCCCTATGAATGAACTCAAGATCAACTGATTTGGGACCTCAATTACATCTGCAAAAATCTCTTCCCTGTTGCCGGCAAGTCCCGCCCCGCCCTCAAAGGGAGAAGATTTACAGCCTGTGAGCAGCAGGGGCAGAGGTCACGGGGCCTGTCTTAGAATTCTGCCTGCCGTGGGTACACTGTGAGTGAGCTGTGTGGCTGCTGCTGATGGTGGCCTACCCAATAGTTCACCCCTTTTCCCCCCTTATCAACAAAATCCTGATTTTGTTCAGGAGGCAAAGTGCCATCTAAGAAGACTTGGCTTCCTAGCGTGCCGCCTTGAAGCTGTCATTGGTGATGTGACATAGTTCTAGCCAATGACTGATAAGTAGCAATCTAAAGAAAAGTTACCACTTTCCTGTTAAAAAAGGGACAGACCCAACGGGCATATACCTTTTCCCCTTTGCGTTGTTCCCTTCTTCCTGCCTGGAACTTGGACACACAGCCTGGAGGTAGGGCAGCTGTCTTGTGACCAGGAGGCTTCTGCTCTCCTAGGCTGGCAGGGCAGGAAGATAGGAGCCTGGGTCACTAAGGACTTTGTGGAGCTTCTCTGGACCACTCCTGGACTTCTTGTCACGTGAAAAAAAAAAAATTCCCCTTGTTTGGTTATGCAAGCATCCATGTAGCCAAATACAATCCTAACGTATAACCAGGTAAGGCAAAGTCAGATCATGGAGGTCCTTGCTGGGCACATTATGGACTGTGGGTTTTGTGCAATTGATTCTAAGTTAAACAGGGAGCTGCTAAAAGCTTTTAATCAGAGAGGAGCCTGGACTGACTTATTTTTTTGGATAAGTCTCCTTGTCACTTGGCAAAGAATGTACTGTGACACGGGGCATTATGGAAGACAGGAAGTGGAGGTTCAGAGAAGGTACGTCGCCTAAGGTAACACAGACAGGGGGACAGAAATGGGGCCCGAACTGCGTGTTTGCTTGACTCAACAATCCTGGCTCTGGCTGTTACCTGATTTTAATCAAGGTCTTTGTCTACCTGCTGTTGCCGGAGGAGCCCCGAAGCTACCCTGTCACTGATTTATCTCTGGAGTCCCCTATGCTCCGGAAAACCTCGTGATTTGCACAATCATAAAAGAGAAATTCATTCTGGGTCTGGAAATTTTTCCAGATCAATCTGGGTCAACCTAATTAAAGTTAATGAAAGAAAGATGTGAGAGTATGTGTGTGTGTGTGTGTAGGGGAGAACTTTCTTTTCTGTTATGATTTGCTTACAATTTCTCTTACATCTCTATTGATTAATGCCCACGTGACACTAAATTATCAAAGGCTGGAAATAAAAATTGCCCTGGCATTATGATAAGAACTCTCATCAGCTCCAACTGATGCTGAATGCTAAATGAGCTTGAAATGGGGCACCTCCTTTGGACATGATGTTGAATTTCATCCAGGGGCCTCCAGAGAGATCATACAAGTTTTGATATGTGAAGTCGATGTAGTGGCAGCATATATTAGACTGTGAGGGAGAAGGTCTGGGCTTTAGCTCCCAGCCCCCACTGATTTACGGGGTGACCCTGGGGGGAAGTCATGTCCCCTCACTGATCCTTAGTCTTCCCACCTTCCAAGTGGCGATCTCTCACAGGAGCAAAGGTTTTTAAATCTGTGTTCCCCAGAGTCCTGGGATGTCATTGGCTGCGTCTCTGGGTCAGTCGGGTCCGAAATTGAAACACAATTAGAGGACAAGGCAGGAGCTTTAGAGGTAGACATCTGCACCCATGTTCTGGAGAAAGCTCACTGTCCATCATAGCTCCACTGTTTTGCTCCAGAGGAGGGGTGGGGGAGAAGAACCAAGCTTCGTAGGTCACTGAGAAAAGCATCTGCTCTAACTGGACCCGTCGTGGGTGAGCAGGGGACCTCCCTGCAGCCCCCCTGGGAGCTGGAAGCTAGCCATCTGCTTGCTTCCCATGAACAAAGTCCCCTTTGCCCTCTTGGATCTTTTGGTGAAGCTGACTTGGGGCATCAGCCTTTAGAGAAGAAGAAGGAAATGATGGCGACTCAGTGAGAGGGCTGGGAAGAAACCCTCTTGGGCTTAGAACCATTAAACCTGGGGGAGAGAAGACTGAGGTGTAAGGGTGGAGTGGATGCCTGGACAGTCCTCTTCAGAGTACCACCTGTTGAGAGTTCTGGGGGTGTCATTCACTTCTGTCATAACTTTAGTCTGGTCGCTTCAACCCAAGCCAATTCATCCATCCATCCATCCATCCATCCATCCATCCATCCTTCCCTCCCTCCATCCCATCCATGTATCCATTCATATTTTCCACTCACGTAGTCACCTACCCACTGGTCCACCCAGTTGGTTCAACCACTTTCTCTTGCCCTCCCTGCCTTGCTCATTTATTCTTTTGACCATCCCATAAGCATCTGTTGAGCAGCTACTGTGCAGCTGGGAGTAGAGGAGAGCCCTCTCTGCAGGGAGCTCCAGGTCCCACTGCTGCGAACACACAAGCGGCCCTGAGCAGTGATGCACTATGGGGAGGGACGAAGTTAGAGTTCTGGAGAGAGAGACTGGTGAGGAGGTGGGTCAGAGAAGGCGTCAAGGAGGCAGTGACATATGAACTCGACCCTGACAGGAGTTGTAGTTTATCGCCTGGACCAGTGGGGAAAGGGTTCTTTTGGGGAGTGCTGCCAGTCTGAGGTCATGCTTATCCTTTGCAGAGAGTATAAGCTGTGCTTCCTTCTCCCCTCCTTCCAAGCCTCAAACAAACAAACAAACAAACAACCACAAAAAACAAAAGGGTCTGGGTTATTCCACTCAATTTTCTAGGCTGATGAAATCCAGGTTTAATTCAACAACTGATGGTGCTTTTTCAAAACACTGAAGAAAAAAGAATCATTCAAGGAGAAGTCAGAGAAGCTCATAGTAGGAAGTGACCTTAATCAAACCTCTCCCTGTGAGGCGTCCACAAGTGAGATGCCACTTCCAGCCCTTCGGTTTGTTGAGAGGCCAGGGGTGCGTGTGTGTGTGTGTGTGTGTGTGTGAGTGTGTGTGTGAGTGTGTGTGAGTGTGTATCAGTGTGTGTGTGAGTGTGTCAGTGTGTATGTGAGTGTGTGAGTGAGAGTGTGTGTGAGTGTGTGTCAGTGTGTGTGAGTGTGTGTGTGAGAGTGTCTGTGTGTGTGTGTCAGTGTGTGTGTGTCAGTTTGAGTGTTTGTGAGAGTGTGTGTCAGTGTGTGGGTGTGTCAGTGTGAGTGTGTGTGAGTGTGTCAGTGTGTGTGTGAGTGTGTGTGTGAGTGTGTGTGTGTGTGTGTGTGTGTGTGTGTATGCTACTGACATCCAGCGGATGGAGGCCAGGGGTGCTGCTAAACAGCTTCCAGTGCACAAGTCAGCCCCCCACCACAGAGAAAGATGGAGCCCCAAATGTCAGTAGTGCCGACAGCAAGAAACTCTGGTCCCACACTCTCTCATTAATTTCAGCACGTGCCTTCCCATCTTGGCATCTCTGATTCCTGTTGCTTCTTTCTTTTTGCCCTGACACCTTCGTATTCACCCTAAGACCCCTTTCACACACCTCTACTTCTGGAATATCTTAAGGGTTCTGCTCGGTGGGATTTAATCGCTTCCTCCTTTAGAAGCCCACAGCCTTGATGACATTATAGTGTTGTAAATATTATTGTTATGGTATCTATGTCATCCCTCTCCCCCATCCATTTCTTTAAAATTCTTTTTTTTCAATTTCAGTTGACATGCAATATCCCCCATCCATTTCTGAGCTTCTTAGGGTCGAGACTGGGTCTGGTTTATTTCCCCTTTCCAATACAATGCGTGTCTGTTGAATGAATGAATAAAATATTCATGCTCATAAGTGTTCGACGTAGTCGCTCTTAGGTTCTGGGCGCTTTTGAAATACGTGCTCTGGACTGACACGTAAACACACATATTTGTGCACTCTCTCTCGTCTTACCCAGCTTCCAGATAAATCGTAAGCAGACAGCCTTCCAACTTTTCTGAAACTCGGGGATGATTTGTGTTTGCGATTCACTTTCAATTTCCTGTCTTCAGAGCTTTCCCATTCAGTAACACTTCCCATTTTGCAGTAAATCTATGGATGTCGCTTGAACACAATTTTCTTTGGCTCTATCCTGTGACACATTTATTGCCACCAACCCAGGGTTTCCTTTTATGGGAAGGGAAGTGTGTCTGCCAATGTCTTATTCACATTCAAACCATAATTGTATCTTACTGGAACTGTATTGTCCCCCATCGGGGGAGCCTCTATTAATAATAACAGGGCAGGCCCCCCGGCGTGATCGTTTCATGGAAATGATCAGATACGGAGAGCCATTCAGGTAGCTGCGCCATTACTGCTAGAATGCGAAGCTTTTCTAGAACTCTCCTCCAGAGTACTGTTTTTTCCCCTCCGGATTCCCTCCCCCTTGGGGTCCCGGTCCTATAAGATCTGCACCTCAGTGTGCACAGGGATGCTTGTGCCGTCTCACAATGGCTATTTCCTTCAGTACGTGGCACAGGAACCCTGGAATTTGGAGGCAGTAGGAACCTTAGGGAGATGCTAATTCATCACCCTCAATGTGCAAAGAAACCTGAGGCTCAGAGAGGTTCAGTCACTTGCCCCAGGTCACACAGTGAGTAGGTAGCACAGCCTGAACTTTGACACTAAGGGGCCAGTGGTTTCACATTTTGTGCTTTAGAGGCCGAAGCACAAATGCTATTGGAGTTGAACCTACGGAGGCCCACACTGCACCGCATTCTGCAGCATTAAATGAACTTCCTGATTCAGCAGTCCGAGGCCTGACGGCTCCTCATGAGAGTGGGACGTGCATGAAAAGCATTTCTGGAAGGGGTGTCTCAGAGCAATGCTCCCGAAAGCAATGCTCGCTCAGATGTCCTTGAGTGACAAGGTCAGCTTCTCCAACACAAGCCTTTCCCTGCACAAAACCCCCAGTTCTGACAATGGACCCGGCCCCAGGGTCGTGGCTCCCCTTGGCCACATCCTTAGTTTTTTTTTTTTGTGGTTCCCTGGCTGAGAATCGAACCCAGGCCACGGCATTGAGAGTGCCAAGGCCTAGCCACTACACCACCAGGGAACCCCCATCTAGTTCATATTCTGAGAGAAGGGAACTCGTTATGCTCAGGGTCTGTTCTGAGAACTGGGCTTGCTGACGCCTCTTGAGAGAAAGAGGTTTGGGGCCCAGGTCTCCCGGGTTCAAAGTCCAACTCCTCTCCTTGTAGCGGAGTGACCAAGGTGCTCAGTCTCCCTGCAGCTCAGTTTCCTCATCTGTGAAATGGGAGCCCTTCTCCCAGGGTGGTTGTGAGTTAAAGACCGACAGTGCTTGCCACAGTGTTTAGCACATAGTAAATGCTCAATAAACAGCATCTTGTCCTTATAAATGCAGGTGCCAGATTTCACCTTGATTCATAGCTCAGCTCTCTTTCTCCTTGCCTCTGTGATTTGGGTGAGTTACTTGACTGCTCTGAGCTACAACATCCTAGTAGACCAATGCATGTAAGAACACGACCGGGAGTTCTGGTTTTCGCAGGACAACCCGTGCTTCTGGGCCATTTATACTGAAGCCCGTGCTCTGCTTTTTCTGTGTGACTTTGGGCTTTTGTACACCAGCTTACCACCTGTGTGACAATGCCTCCTAGCAAACAATTCCTCTCCAGGAGGGCCTCCGCCTTGGTCTGTGCTGCAGTGTGTGTGCCAAGGACTTGAATATTTTATTGCATTGTTGTGATTACTGTATAAAAACCATGCGGAAAGAAGAACTGCTGATCCTACTCCTAAAGGAGCACAAGTCTCATAAACTGAATACAACGGAGCCCAAGAAAGAAAAAAAAAATACAAGATGAAATTATAAAAGCCACCCAGCACAGCAGATCTTTGCCTTTAACTGGAAGGTCTTTGGCCTTTGCTAACTGCCTGTCACTCAACTGTGAAATAAAGGAATACAATAGAAGAACATACGAAGACACCAGAAATACGTGGTTGAGGACAGCATCAGAAAAAATAATGTTTAATTGGGGATGGTATACAAGGATTATCTTTTGCTCACCTGTCATAGGAACTGAATATTCAAGTTTTGTCCACATTTGCAATTGTGCATTATATACGAGGGGGGACCCAAATAAACCCAGAATTTTTTTTATAAAAAATTGTGTCTTTACTCTTACATGTTTAAACTTCAGTCACCTTTAAAGTACTCTCTGTAGGATGCACTACACCTGTCGAGACGCTTTTTCCATTGCTCAGAGCAGTTTTTGAACTTGTCAATTTTGATGCCTTTTTGTGCTTCTGCTGTTTTTGTTTGTTTGTTTTTTGTTTCACCTCTTGCACATTGGCAAAATGTTTCCCTTTGAGGACTTTTTTCATCCAGGAAAACAAAAATAGTCACTTAGGCCGAGATCGGGTGAATGGGGAGGGTGGGGCATGGGTCCTGCTGTTTTTGTCCAAAACTGCTGAGCACTCAGCGCGGTGTGGGCAGGTGTGTGTCACGCTGCACATTGTTCGTGTAAATCACCATCAGGAAATGGGCAAATGCACTGAAAGAGTCTCCAGAAAAATTTCACTGAAGCCGAACGCAGCCTCTCACACCACCAGCTGGTGCACGGGTGCAGGTGGGTCCCTAGAACACTCACCTAGAGGGGGAGGCCTGTACTACAAGGGACCCGGCCTCTGGAAGATAATTTCTGTTATTTTTGGGTCCCCCCTCATATGTCAGGAAGGATGATGATTACTTTATATGTAAAGGGCCCATCACAGGCCATGGGATGTACAGGTGTCTCCTAAGTGATGGCTAGCATCATCTCCATCATCATCGTCATTACCATCATCATCATTGTCATCCCATCTTCATCTTTAAGGTTGTCTCAGGAGATTTAGAGTTAACTGAGTAGAGTTGATGGCATTAGAACATCAGCCATCATCCTGGGATTCAGAAGTTAAATGAATTCTCTGACAAGTGTCCCTTCTGCTTGGAGACCCCCCTTCTCGGGGAGCCCACTGCTGGCTGTGGCAGCCCATCCTGTTTTTAAGTGTGGTTGAGTGTACCTACTATGTGTCAGTGTATTCCTTGGGAGACTCTAGTTATGAGTGGGTTTTATACTGTGTATGGAGCCATAGAATTAATGAACTCTCTTTCACACAGAAGGCAACTCAGATAGGCTATTCACCCCTTAAGAGCTCAGTCATGCTTTCATGAACTAACACTTCTGATCACCTCCTACGGGCTGGCCGCTGGGCTTGGAGGAGTGCCAGGGCCTGTATGTGGGGGACAGACAATTGAAATCTGGAATTGTAATTACAATTTGCAATGATAACCTGGACAGAGAAGAGGAGCAGCATGGGAGTTCCGAAGATGTGCCTAGACAGCTGGGGGTGGTGGGGGTGGTCACAGAAGGCTTCCTGGAGGAGGAGACACCTGAGATGAGTTTCAGAAGATGGGTGGGAGGTGAGGATGGGAGGAGGGAGCCATTTCAGATGGAATGAAGAGTATGTACAAGCAAACCTGGGTCTGAAAAGGCTGGTGGGTATTGAATACTGATGCAGGTCCAGTGTGCATGTGTTGGAGTGTGGTTGGAGGGTATGGGGTACCCAGGATGAAGCTAAGAAGGTTGAAGGGTGCACGAGAGGCCTCAAGCCAAGCTAGAGTTTGGACTTTATTCAGGGGATGCGCAGCTCCCATGGCAGCCCTTTTGGCCACCCTGACCCTGGGGTGGGGGCTCCCCACTCTGGGCTAGAGCGCTCCCAGTTGGGAGCAGTACTGACTGCTGGGAATCTGCACTTGGTTTCTGAGTGACAGCCAGTTCTGCTGTCCTCACTTCCTTGGAGTGGCGCATTGCAAAGCTCTTTTATCCCTCCCTCCCTCCCTCGTTCATGGTCCAGTGGTGAGGACTTAGCTGTGGAGCCCAACAGCCCCGGGCTAAGTTCTGGTTGCTGCTGCTTCTGAGCCTCAGCCCGGCTCCTTCGCCCCCAAGGACCTCGGTCTCCTTGCTGATAAACGGGGACGAGAATAAAAGCAGCACATAGAGGCTGCAGCGGATAAGTGGCAGGGCCAGGAGGCCAGGCAACCTCTGTCCTGGAGATAATGTGACAATCAGAAGGCTAGGACATGCAGAGTTCTCGATGCCCTACCCCCACATAGTAGATGACTCAGTAAACAGCAGCTATCATGGTTACCAACGCTCCGAAAAATATACAGAGCAACGTCATCACGGAGACAGCAGGCCCCAGCGTTAAGCAAATTCCCGTCATCTGAGATAGCCCTTGAAGGCCTAATTTCAACGCACTCACCAACCCCACACCATAGAAATGACAGCTCAAGCCTTCGATGAAAGAGACTGCAACAGCCATCGATTAGAAGCCAGACTTGTTTCTTTCTTCCCCAACTGATTGACTGACTTCTGAGGACTCTTCTTTCTGTGTAATTAAAGAGCCAATGGGACTGCCAAGCAGCTTCCTTTATCCACCATCATCTCGAGGGTGAGCGGGAGGGTGTCCGATAAGCGATAGATTTCCTCCTGCCCAGCCCAGGGCTAAAGAGCCAACAGAGCGTTGAGGTTTCCAACCTGCCACTCTTGAATCTCTGCAGCCACGTGTCACCCTCTCTTTTACCACCCAGATAAGGTATGGGCAGGTGGCACCAGCCATTGCACAAGAAAGGAGGGCAGCTATAGAATCGCTGGGCACGAACCCTGCCCGTGACTGGCCGGAGAAGGAAACGGGGTGGTGGACCCCGGCAGCGGCGCGGAGTGCAATGTGCTTGTGCATTGGAGCCCGCAGACCTGGGTTTGTACCCAGGACTGGCCACTTTCTAGCCAGGGGATGTGGGACATAACTCCAGGAGTGAATCCTTCTGAGTTCCTGCCCAAATTCAAAGCTAGGGTTTGGGTCAGGTGTCGAGGTGCCCTCCCCCAACAACCCCCCAAAATAGGTAACCGCGTGGGTGTGGGAAGAAGCCTTGGTTTGGGGTCAGACCTGAATTCACATCCACTGGGGATTGGGGACTTTGTCGCAATTAGAGGAGCTGGCTCTGGAGTCAGGCTGCCTGGATTCAACTCTCAGGTCTATTGCACTGGTCCTCAACCCAGGGGATTCTGTGCCCCCTCCTGCCTTGGGGACGTTTGGCCCTGTTTGGAGACATTGTTGGTTGACACAGCTTGGGGGAGTTGCCACTGCCACCTGGGGGGTGGAGGCCAGGGGTGCTGCCCAACATCCTCCAATGCAAGGGCAGCCCCTCACCCCCTCAGGGAGAATGATCGGCCCCCAAAGTCGATGGAGCAGCAAAGAGAGTACGGCCGGCAGCGCTGCAACTACGTAGGGTGCGGGGTGGGGGCCACACTAGTCGGGGAGGTCACAGCGTACATTATGTAAATGTCTACCCACCAGGCTGCCCTGAGACTCATTTAAAATCATGTTGAGCGTCAACTGTAACTGAAAAAAGTAAACAGGTGATTTAATAAATGTATTAATAGAAGTCAGTGGTGTTGAGGTTGAGAAACCCCACTCTCCTGCCTACTAGCTTGTGAAGTGCTTGACCTGGTGGAGACCTTGTGCCCTTCCCCGGGGGGAAGGCAGATAGCGACAGTGCCTGGTCATATCAGTGGCAATGTGGCACCCTGCACGGTCGCAGCCACATGGCAAACCCTCAGTAAACAGAAGTTCAGAGTTTTGTAGGATTCAGGGGCCATACTGTTGGGACCTAGGTAGGTCCTGTGTAGGTCACAGTAAAGACAGGATGATGATGACAGTGACGTATGCCATTTCCACAGGACCTTTCAAGTGCCCCGAGATCCTTCTTTAAGCCTGCACTTCATGGCAATCCCTGTCGCCCCACCCCTGCCCTCAAACACCTCTGCCTCAAGGTGATGTTCAAAGCCATTGTCACAATTTAAAAAGCAACAGACTTGTCCCCGGGGTGGGGGTGGGAGGGGGCTGATGCTTGGACCTGGGATCTACTGGTGCCGAAAATCATTAAAAGCCACTGTCTCCCCCTGGGTTTTCCTCTGCAGTTGTTTTCTGAAAGCCGTTTCCAATTTGAGCAGTTCTTGTCACTGGGACTTGTTCTCCTGGCGGTGGGGGAGGGGGCTCTTTATCTTCTTCTGGCATGTTCTGTCTGAGCCTGTTACAGGCTGACTCCCAGTGTGATGGTACCTGGAGGAGGGACGTTTGGAATGTGGTCAGGTTTAGGTGAGAAGCCATGAAGATGGGGTCAGTGCCCTTACAAGGAGAGAGGGACCAGAGTGGGTGTCCCCTCCCGCCATCCCCTCTGCCAACCCCGTGATCTTGGACTTCCGGCCTCCAGACTGAGAAATAAACATCCGTTGATTAAGCTTCCGGTCTGTGGTACTTAGTTATAGCACCCCAAGCTGATTGAGACAGGACCCAGGACCCCGAAATATAGAAATGTTGCCAAAACCTCACTTTTTCAGAGAAATCCTGGGGAGGGTCCTCTTTCTCTTCACCCCTCATTCTTCCCTGTGAGAAAAAGAGTGGCCTTCGCAGTAGCTGGAGATTGACTTCCATGGCCCATGTTGGCAGGAGGAGCAGGTACTGTCCCCTCCAGGTGACACAAGAAGCAAAGCGTGAAGCAGACTTTAAACAGAAACACGGATAAAGCCAGCTTGTGGAGGGATCGCTGATGGCAATGTTGTCCCCAAAGGCTCGCAGGAACCTAGCCCCGGGTTTCCCCTATGAGCAAAGGTTCGGTGTTCGCTGATTCCGTGTTTGCGGTGTCTATGGTGACTAACTGTGTGAATTATCTGCTGGTCGGAAGGGGCAGTTATTGGCAGTCCCCAGATTCTACTGGTGTGGTTCCTCCACACCAGAACTGTAGGTGAATGTCGTTTCCTCCCTGCTTTTACAACTGTTTTGCCTCTAGGAAGATACTGTTGGATCTCCTACGTGATGGAATCCTTAGGGTCAGGCTAGTGTGTCTCCTCGGAACCTGTTGGTGTAGACTCTGTTAGGGCTGAAGGTAGAGAGGAAAGGGCCTGGGTTCAAATCCCACCCTGCCACTTATCCATTGTTTAACCACAGGCAAGTCACTTACTCTTTGCAACTTTTAGTTTCCTCATTTGGGAGGATAACTAAATCCTACATCCCAGCATTGGTGTGAGAAAAAAAATGAGGTCACCCCATCCCAAAACATGCCTAAAGTACTCAATTTTGATTTTCTTTCCCCAGGAAGGGGTCATAACAGCATCAGAAAAGTTAAGTTCCGTTGATACATACTGAAAGCAAGAACTGAGATGTCCCCAAGCCCTTTCTTGGTTCATGAATTGACCAAGCATCGCTTCCTGTCTTTGGTCCCTGATGTTGCTGGGTAACTACTGGCCACTGTGCACAGTCACCTTGCCTAAGCTTCTGGACGTTAGTGGGGAAGGAGGTGGGAAGGGAAGTCCTTCTCCATTTTCTGTGCCATCGTGGATTCAGTCTGGAGTCAACTGTTACCTTTGCTGACATGCACATTTCTAGTAACCGATTGTGATGGCTATTTTTATGTATCAACCTGGTACCCACTTATTGAATCAAACACTAATCTAGGTGTTGCCGAGGTATTCATTCAGTAGGTGTGGTCAACATCTACAATTAATGGACTTCAAGGAGATTACTCTTGATAATGAGGTTGGCCTCATCCAATCAGCTAAAGTCCATAAGAGCAAAAACTGAGATTTCCTGGAGAAGAGAAAATTCTGTCTCATGTCTGTAACATAGAAATCCTGCCTGAGTGTCCAGCACACTGGCCTGCCCTACCAACTCTGAACTTGCCATCTCCCAAAATTCCAAGAGCTAATTTTTGAAATCTCTCTGTGTCTCACTTTTTCTCTGTCTCTCCTGTTTCTTTTCCCCTTAGACCACTTGTCTCTATCTATCTAATCTATCTATCTATCATCATCTCCTAATGGTTCTTGTCTTAGTCCTTTGGGCTGCTATAACAAAAACACCACAGCCTGTGTGGTTTATAAACAATGTTTCTCACAGTTCTGGAGTTCTGGAAGTCTAAGATCAAGTTACCGGTGAACTTGATGTCTGGTGACAGCCTGTTTCCTGGTTCAAACACAGCCATCTTCTCATTGTGTTCTCACATGGTGGAAGGGACAAGGAGCTCTGTGGGATCTCTTTTATTATAGAAGGGTGCTAATCCTATTCACAAGGGCCCCACCCTCATGACCTAATCACCTCCCAAAGGCCCACCACCTAATACCATCACATTGGGCATTAGGTTTCAACCTATGAATTTTTGGGGGTGGTGGGGAGATGCATAAACATTGGGTTTATAGCAGTTGCGTTTCTCTGAAGAACCCTGACTCATACTCTGATCCTGGGGCAAATTCATCCACACCAGTGCCTTCATGTGCCATCTCTGTTAGTATTTCTTAACCCTCTGGGGCACAGATCCACCTGAGAAAGTGATGCAGGACATGAACCTTCTTTCCAAAAAAGTGTGCATGCATACATACATGCCATTACACGCAAGCTTCGGGACCCAAGGCCCCAGGTTAAGAACTGCTGGCTGGGATGTGGATAGATCCTAAGCCCTAGCTGCCCCACTGCCTGCCTAAGCTGCCAACTGTAGGAATGTAAGTCTTTTCCAAATAAGGGCCTAACTTTCCTCCTTGGAAACCCACCATAGGAATCCACCTTAGAGCAGGTCCCTATCCTCTCCCCCAACTCATCCTGTTTACACAAAAGTCACATGGCCTGCCCTGGAATGTCTTTGTCTCCTCTCCCTCGCACCTTCCCCCTCATGAAATGTCATAAAAATATAAAATAGCCAATCGGGTGAGGTTAAGAGTGTGAGGTCTGAAGCCCTAGCTAACAGGGCAAGACACAGGTTTAATTAAGCTTGCGTTAGGTATAAAAAGGTGTGTGACCCTCCACTTGGGGGGCTTGCAGCTTTTGTCCGGGTCTGCATCTATGCACCCTTCTGCAGAAGTAAAAATTGCCTTGCTGAGATATTTAAATCTCCGAATCTCCGAGTACTTATTTGTGACACCGGAGTTTCTTTTCCAACACAACCTACTCGGCATCTCACCTGGGCTGTTTGGCAGGCGTCTCAGACCCCACAGGTCCAGACTAAACTCTTCATTTCTGCCCTACTTGTTTCTCCTCTCACGCTCTGTTTGTCAGTGAATGGCACTGTCACCCACCCAGGCGAGAAATTTTGGGTCATCCTTGTATTTTTCCCTCTCTCTCTCCACCCACATCCAAACAGTCACTAAGACCTGTCAAATTCGTCCCCACTGCCAGTGGCCAATTTTCAGGCCACCGTTGCCTTTGTCCTAATTGGGGTTCCTGCTTTCAGCCTCGCTCATGTCTAATCCCTTCTTCACTCGAAAAGCAGAGTTGGATTTAAAAATGGACGTCTTATTTTATTTTTTGTAGCTTTATCGAGACATAATGACATATAATGTGTAAGTTTAAGGTGGTTGCCCCCATAGTATGAATATCAACTAATACCTCTATCATGTCACATAAATTAAAATGACTATCTAAAAAATTCATTTTTGAATTATGTCTCTCCCCTGATTAACCCATTTTTTGTTCAGGAAAAAAAATGCAGCTCACTGCTATATTCATTTAATTTTATGCATACACGCTCTTTGAGGCTGAAGCAAATCTGACTGGTTTTCAATGTGAAAATAAAATATAAAAACTGTTCTTGGAGTTATTTCTAAACAGAACTTGTCTCTCATCCTAATGTAACAGAAATGTACATGATGATCAGTATTTAGTAATATTTTCCACGTGCAGGAATGCTATGTTCTCCAAGATTTGACATTTTTAGTGATTGAGAATGACTATATTTTGTAAATGGAAATACCACTACTAAGAACAGAATGCGATAAATGGAATGCTGTCATTTGTTTCCAAAGACGATCGCTATACCAGCAATGTGAAAATAATAATGAAAGTGAGAAATTTCATAGCAAATGTTAAGGGTAAAAATTAGGATTGTAATTTGCGAGTTATCTCGTAGTAAACACCACAGTCACTAGCATCACCGGAGAGTATTCTCGGGGCAAACGGGAAACGGGTTGTAAAGCTCTTGGATGGTTCCACCTTGCCCTCCAGGTATTGCAAAGTCCAGTGTGGGTTACAAGGAGGCAGACCAGACGTACTGTTTTAAACGGGACAGAAAACAATGGGACTGTCCCTTTTCAGAGGGTACGTCTGGTCAGCCTAGTCTCACTGGGCTAAATTCGAGGTGTCAGTAGGCTGACCCTATGTACCATTGGAAACGGGACAGGACCATTGTTTTCTGTCCTGTTTCAAATGGGACGTCTGGTCAGCCTAGTTAGAAGATACTCTATCTGGCCCTGTTTCTGTCATTCCATCAGCCACTCATTCCACAAACATTCATCGAGCACCTCTGTGTGCCAGGCTCTGTGGTGGGTGCTGGAGACATGGAGGAGAGTGGTGTCTTCCAGGAGCAGAGGGCTCTTGTCTTGCGTTTTCCAGTCATGCTGAGATGATTTCCTTTTCCTGAGGAGCTGCGTGCTGTCCCACCTGGTCCTGCTCTTCATCCAGTGAGCTTCCTCACTCTTCAAGACCCGAGTCAGATTGTTCCCTCTGGGGAGATTTCTACGTCTTTGTTGACAATCATTCAACTCTGCATAATGTAAGAAAAAAAATGAATTCATGAAAGGGCTGGGGGATGGAAGACCTGGAAGAACAGAGCCAGGGCCACCCTAAGAGATGGAAAGATGAGTCTCTTTCATCTGCCAACAATTGGTTGCTTCTTCATCACTTTGCCTAATCACTTTGTTTGATATTTCCTGGCCTCAGAGACTGTCCGGTTAGACTCGAGTCAAGTCCCCGCCCCCTGGGAATGCCACTTGATTGACAGCCTCAGAAAGACTGTGGTTAATTGGGGGAAGGAGAATTCTCCAAAGAAATAAGGATTCTCTTACAAATGAAGAAGCAAAGTGACTCTAGGAGAGAAAGGTAACTCCTCTTGACCTCTCCCCTGGTCAAGGAAAAATTAATGATTCCTTCTTCTGGTCTTTACCTTGTACATTTAAAAAAATCGATATCTTGCGAATAATTTTCTGGTCACGTTGAATTATGCTCGCTTACGTGCTTTGGCCTTTGCACCTACTCTGTGTCTTTGTGAACTGGCTCCCAACAGCAGAGCCTCGTGCCTGGGAGGGGCTCAGAAGTGTCTGTGGTGTTGAATGAATGAATGTGAAAATGAAAACTCACCATCAGCCATTTCAAGGTCCACCTTTAAACGCAGGTTTCTCTAAAGAGCAAAGTCTGATTTCGACTTTGAGACAGCAGCTTTTTAATTCTTTTTCTTTTTTTTTCAGGAGGCTTTGGGTCTTGGAACATCGCCTACAGAGAGAAATTGGGTTTAACGAAATCAATTTGCTGAGTGGTTTTAATGATCATAATCAGATATATGATTCCCCTGGAAAAAGATGAGGCCCGAGGACAGAAAGAAGAAATCAGCCTTTGTTTATACAGGAGATGTTCACGTGGAGAGAATGAAAGGGAAAAAGGATCATTTTGCAGGAAACATGTAATAACGACACATACAAAGTTGTTGAATACAAATGCAAAGTAGCCTGGGTTTATGGTATACGTGGTAGAAGAAGAAACAAAAAAACTAAGACTTTCAATGGTGGAGCCTGTGGCCTTGAATATATCCTTTCCCTTTCCTGGCCATTCCTGGCTCCTACTATGTGCCAGGTACTGAATCAAGCACTGACACACCTTTAATCCTTACATGTCTGTCTGTGGGAGGGATCACCACCCTCGTGTTACAACCAAAGACACTGAAGTTCAGCCTTCTTATGTAATAGGCCCCAAGTTCAAGCAGCTAGGAAGTAGCAGAGGCAGGATATGAACCCTGGTTTTCCTGATGTCAAAACTGCTGGTTTTGCTCCCTTGCAGCCCAAGGAGTACAAGCATGATTTCCCAAAGGCGAGCCCAAAGTGCTGACTTCATGATTAGTCCCAGCTATTGGCTTGGGGCTCTTTAAATCCCTTCTTGTGGTGGTCAGGAATGGCCCTAAGGAGGGCAGGAGGGGGATGGAGTGGGGGTGGGGTGGGGAGTGGCCAGTTCCTGAGCTTCCTTGCTGGGGTCAAAGGATCAACTGGAAGGTTCTTTTCCTGGCAGCATTTGCAGGTGAAATGCTCTCATTCTGAGGACAAATCCTGGAGGGGAAAAACTCCTTCCCGGTAGGAGGAGGATTTCCATCCGCCTGTGTGGAGTTGATAAGGGTGAGTGCATGTGCGTGCATGCATGCAGGACTGAACGTGTTTGCACGTGCTTTTGCATAAGAGGCTGTGCAAGTGTCTCTGTGAATATTATGTCTCTGCATGTGTATTGTTGTGTGTGCTGGGCATTGTACATTTTGTGATTATTTATGTCTCTCTCTCTCTCTCTCTCTGTGTGTGTGTGTGTGTGTGTGTGTGTGTGTGTGCATTGAACAATGCGTGTCTGTATGGTAGTCAGGTGGGTCTCTGTGTGTCTATCTGTGTGATGCCTGTCAGGACACTCACCTATATCCCTGTGTTTATATCTGTGTGTGAGTGTGTGTGTGTGTGTGTGTGTGTGTGTGTGTGTAGAATGACTCACAACAATGAAGACTTCCTGCCAACCTCTTCAGCAGGTTTCAGAGAGGGTCTATTTACTTCTTATTGGAACTGTTCTGCTATGCTCTGCAATTTTATTTTCCATTTGATTAAATGGTTTAAAATTTTTTTATTTTCCAGGTTGGGAAGCTGCCCCGTGGGACCTTACTGCTTCGAGTTCTGTAGTCCGTGGTCGCTGTGACAAAACCGAAAAGCCATCCTTGACTTTTCTCTTGTGATGTTTAAAATAAGCCAGGGAAGTAAAGTCTTCTGGGCGAGAATGCCTGTTGGGTAAACTCTTCCCAAATAGCGCCCTGTTTATAACTTCCTGTTGTCCATCAGCTAAAGGATAATTTGCTGCAAATGGGTTTTGTTTGTCTTCCATAAATCTTGCTTTGGCAACTCCACCTCGTTTCTCGCATTTCTCATTTTTTTTTTTAAACACGGCAGCATCTTTTAGGTGCCTTAATATTCTGCGCCAGCTGTCCAGTGACACTAATTTCCTATTGGGCTGGGATTCTGCTTGGTTGGCCTGGAGGTGGAGGAGCTTGGCTTCAGTAACTGATGTCCAGACCTGTCCTGTAGGCTCTCCTGAAATAGAGACAACCTTGGGTACGGGCAGGTGTGGCATTGTCTCAGGCAGCTGGGGGTGAGGCACACTGAAAGATGGGTTTTGACGGACAAATGGAGCTATTTTCAATTCTAGCTCTGGAGCTTCGCAGATGACTGTGACCTTGGGCAAGTCTTTTTTCTTCCTTTGTTTTGTTTAGTGTTGCCATGAAACTTCCTGTAATGAAGAGAGTTGTACATTTTTAATTGCTAGATCAAAGTCATTTATTCAAAACATTGGTTACTGAGTGAGTGTATCAGACAGTAAGTGCTGTGTAAGAAACTGCCTCAAAACTCAGTGGCTTAAAAATTCTTAAGTGTTTGTTTTTGCTCATGAGTCCGGGTGGTCTGCTGGGCAGTTCTTCAAGCCCCAGTGGGGCTCCTCCATGTGCCAGTGGTCACCTGAGGGTCAGCCTGGTGGCTTTTTCTGGAGACTGGCTTGGGGTTGTTGAGGTCGCTTGGGTCTCTAACTATGATCTCAGAGCCTCCAGGGCCTGTTCTCCAGGTGGAGGCAAGGGCCCAGGAGAGACAGCTGAAACCTGCAAAGCCTCTGAAGGCCTAGGCTCCGAACGGAAACACTATCAGGCCCATTGTGTTCTATTGGCTAGATCAGGTTATAAGGCCAGCCTGGACGAAACCGGTGGGAAAATGGACTCTATTTCTTGGTGGGAGGGGCTGAGAAGTCCCCTGGGAAGATGTGGGAGCAGGGAGACCATTAACGGAGCATTCAGGGCAATAGGCACTCCATGTTTGTTGAGCTGCCTGGCATCTAGGAGGTATGTATGTATGTATGTATGTATGTATGTATGTATTTAATGTGGGTTACTTCCCTGGCTGGGAATCGAACACAGGCCGAAGCCTTAGCCACTACACCACCAGGGAACTCCCTAGGAGGCATTTAATGAATATTAATTAATGGTATTTTGTGTAACTTGTTGTGGGGAAAAAAAATAGTTTCCTTTTACCTTTCTAGTTTTTTGGGTGAGACCCTCCATCATCATGAAAGCCAGATTAACAGGCAAAAAACAAACAGAAGTTTAATGACAGGTACACATGGGAGAGACCCAGGGAAACTGAGTAACTTCTGGAAATGGCCCAAGCCACCCCCTCAAATACCACGTGCAGCTAAAGACAGAAGGAGATGCTGGGGATGGAGGGGAGGCCAGTGGCGGGTCACTGGGAAAGCCCAGTAAACAAGGCTGTAGCTGCAATGCGGACTTGAGCCCCCTTCTCCACTGATAAGAGTTTCTGGAGAATTAAGTCATCTTCCTCTTCCTGGTACTGAGGGGAGACACCCTCACACCTGGAGATTTCTCCTACAAATGCAAATGTCCCTCACAAAAGGGTAACCTCTACTGGGTCTTCAGGGCAAGTCCTGTGTCTGCCACAGCCAGTTCTTAAAAAATAAGAACCAGTCCCCATAATTCTTATGCCAAAGAGGCATATTTTGGGATACCACATTCTGCTCCCCTTTCCTATACAAACCCTGGTCTCTCCGTGGTCCAGTGTCAGCACAGGTTTGCTTTCATTCACAGCCTTTCGATTTTCCTGTCTGTCGCCATCCTGCTCCCTCCCCACATCTAGGCTGGAAGCTGTCCTAGCATGGAGGGACTCAGAATGCACCCCAGTAGCTTGCTTCTTCAGAATGAGGAGGTTAAGAACATACTGAATGCTTACTTTGCTTGAAGCCTTATGCTGCACACTTTGCCTGCATTATTAATTTTTCTCTTACTGCTGTTGGGGAGGAAAATATTTTCTCTACCTTCCTAAGCTCTTCTGAGACTGGTCTGAGAAGTAAACTGACATGAGACAGATTAACAGGAGAAAATGAAATTTAATTATGTATGAATGGGGATCCAGATAAACATGAGTGACCCCAGAGACTACCAGACAAAGTGAGGCTTCTACACTATTTTGAGCTAAAGAGAAAAGGGTAGGGTTCTGGGATTCCAAAGGGAAAGAAGGCAATTCACAACAAGATGAAAAGAGCAAATGTTTCATGAACAAATGTTTGCCATGCAATATGGTTCAATGGGACACACAGAGGAATTTTACCAAACAGAGTTTTCTAGATTTCTCCCTGTCTATTGCACCCTAGTTCATATTACATGGTAGGTAGTCATGTACGGTAATAGCTCCCTCCCCAGAGCAGGTACTCTACACTGTTTTAGACAAGGAGAAATTCATAGTTTTTTCCTGAGTCTTTTGTTTCCTAAAAATAACCTACCTAAAAATAAGCCTCATGCCAAACAGGCACATCTTGGGGTGGCAAATTTTGCTCCCCTGCACTATAGCCCTGTGAGAGGGCGACTCTTATATGTTACAGACAAGGGGAGGTGAAGTAGCCCGCCCAAGGTCACTTAGCTAGCATGGGAGGCATTCAGACCCAGTCTGTCTGACTTTGAAGTTCATGATTTAAAACTACGTGAAACTGTCTCCCTTACCTATGGTGGCCAACTCAATCCTGTTTTCTGGAGGATTTTCCGGGTTTTAAAACTAGAAGTCCAGCATCCCATGAAATCACTCCATTCTGGGCAAAGTAGAAGGGTTTGTCATTTGGCCCCCAACTTGAGCCTTCTTGCATCAGGTCCAGCTCAACATCTCACACTCCTCCTGTTTCCCCATCACAGTCAGACAAGGGGTGGCCCCACACCGTGCTCCCTCCCCCATTCCTGGCAGCTGCCTTATTGCCTCTTTCTTGCCTGTGCAGTCTGTGTGACGTCAACATCTGGTTTGTTCCACTTTGGAAATGCACATGGCACTGCGGGCTGCTATTGACACTGGAATTCCCTGCCTTCACCCCAGTAGCTGAGACCTCCTTGGGATCCCTGGGAGATGGAACAAAGTAGGAATCTCATCTGGTTTGCAGCCTTTTAGGAAACTTACTGTCCACTCAATGCCTCCCAGCATGAGAGGGGACCCCTAAAAACCAGAATTATCTTCGGGAGGATGGGCCCCTTGTAGTGCAGGCTTCCCCCACTAGTTGAGTGTTCTAGAAACCCGTGCACCAGCTGGCGTGGTTGTGAGAGGCTGCGTTTGGCTTCACTTAATTTTTTTTTGGAGACTCTTTCAATACATTTGCCCATTTCATGATGGTGATTTACATGAACAACGTGCAGCATGACAACACATCCACCTACACTGTGCTGAATGTTCAGCAGTTTTGACCAAAACAGCATGACCCCCATACCCCAACATCCCTATTTACTAGGTCTCACCCTAAGCAACATTTTTTGTTTGTTTCCCCAATGAAGAAAGTCCTCAAAGGGAAATATTTTGCTGATGTAGAAGAGATGAAACAAAAAACGGCAGAAGCACTAAAAGGCATCCAAATCGACGAGTTCAAAAACTGTTCTGAGCCGTGGAAAAAGCGTCTTGATGGGTAAATTGCATCCAGCAGAGAGTACTTAGAAGGTTACTGACGATTAAACATGTAAGAATAAATACACAATTTTTATAAACAAATTCTGTGCTTTTTTTTGGGGGCGGCATCTCCTCTTCTAGCACCAAGGAGGTAGGCAATGCCTTCTCCTCACCGTGATGTTTTTGCTGCATCCCTGTCATCACCCTAAAACTCAGACCATCATGATAGTCAATGGAGCATTGACAGGAAAGAGAGGAGAAACTAATATCCAAAGGATTCCCCCTCCACCCAAATCAAACATTTGCCCCTAGGGATCTTGTCTTCTTCTTATACCTTCGTATACTCTTGAACTAGAATGCCCTGAACAGTTATTATTTCAAAACCTTCACTCAGTTTACAAACATCTAGGCACCAGAGATACTGCTCAGCCCAACACAGGTTCTCTCCTATACGCAGCACAGACGGCTGCCTGGCAAATACGGAGAGTGCTGGGGAGAAAAAAAAGGTGTGCCAGATGTCCCCGAGTGTTGACTGCAAAAGCACAAAAGAACAAATGTGTCAGAAAACACTGACCTGGATGGCTGGGCTACAGAACTAGAGAGAACATTGCCTTTGCTCAGTTCTGAACAAGCAGCTGCCCCTGGGAGTTTCTCCAAGCTTGACCTCCAGGGGATTTTGAAGATCCCCAGCTGAGCACAGGGCCAGAGGCTCTGCATTGCTGAGCAGCCACAGGCATGACTTCTCTATCTGCAACATTCTTCACTCAGACGTGTGGGGAAGCAACAGGTAAAGCGACCAAAAAAAAAGTGTGTGTGTGTGTGTGTGTGTGTGTGTGTGTGTGTGTGAGAGAGAGAGAGAGAGAGAGAGAGAGAGAGAGAAATCTGAATATTAAACAAAACGCCCCAATGCCCCATGTTGCTGGAGGTTGGTGAGCATTTGTGATACACAACAGGAGTCAAATCAATATTCACCCGGAGCAACAAATTAGGAATGAGCAGTTTGTACTTAGCCAAGCGTGGCAGGCTCTCTGAGGATGTAGAAATGAGAGCTTTCCTCCGTCCTTCGCACCTGCTCTAGAGAGCATCTAAAAGCTCCCCAAGGTCAGCTCCAGAATAAAAAAGACCTTTGGCAATTGCGATATTGTGAGAATTTCGATTCGATGAAGTTAATGGGATTTTTAAAGTACTTGTTGGTCGCCTTGAAGTCCATGCTGGGAAAATAATGGAAAAAGAAATCCAGTAAAAATGCTTTTTCAAATTAGTGAGAAATAATATTGGGGAGTAAAATCCTTCCCCTACCGACGGGAGCCATCTCATTTCTGGAAATGGCTATGGTGTTGGGTAGATTTTTCCGTCGTGTCCATGCTCAGTGCGGTTAATCTGGACAGTCACTGGGGGCGGCCCACGAATACAGTCGTCAGTCACAGAGCCCAGGGAGCGGGGCCTTGTGGGTAAAACGTTCCTGCCTTTTTTCAGCTTCTCGGCTTATTTCCTCATCTCCCTCACTTGGCAGGGTCCACGCATTGAGGGGACGGAAGGGATGTGATGTACCTCCTGTTCTAGAACCAAAGGCAAGGCCGTTTGTTCCCCAGCCTGGTTGTCCCCCAACCTGGTTGTCCATCAGGATTCCTTGAAAAATTAGAAAAACAGATGACTGGAAACCCTTTCAGACCTACCGAACCAATGTCTTTGAGGGTGAGGCCCAGCAGTCAGTACATAAAAAGAAATTTCTATGTCAAAATAGTTGTTACCTACCGTGTGTGTGTGTGTGTGTGTGTGTGTGTGTGTGTGATACACAGTGTATATTATATTTCAATTTCAATAGACATTCCAGGTGATTCTATGGAAACAACAGGTGTTTGGAAAAATAGGGCGGGTCTCTTTTACAAATAAGAAAACTGAGTCCCTGAGATGCAAGGGACTTGCTTAATGCCACCCAACACAAAGCCCTGAGTATCTCTTAGATCAACTGCTACCTCCTCAGGGGTTAACAGATCACTTCCCAGAAACTCCCAAATGCAGAGGTATCCTGCCCTCCTCCCACTGAGTGGTCTCCATGGGCAACAGGACAAAGAACCATTTTGCAACAGCTGGTGGTGTTACCATGTAACACTTACGGAGCGTCTAGTGTCTCTTTGAACTTCCCACACAGGCCCCAAGGGTTAAGACTTGCTAATACCATTTTACAAATGAAGAGACGCCTTGTACAAAAATGTTACAAAACTGAGACTCAGAGAGGTGAAGAAAGTCAGCCACAGCTCGAAAGTACCAGAGATTTATTGAAAATTAATACAACATGATATGTCGATTATATTTCAAAAAAGGAACCTAAAAAAATAACAGTAGATTCAAGCCCAGGTCTTTGTGGCTTCAGGGCTCGCATTCTTTTCTTTGCTTACCTGGCTGCCCTCATAATCTTTCCATCATGCCCAAGGAATTTCGATGACACTTACCTAGTTTAGAAACCAACCCATTCTCTGGGTTAAAAAATAAAAAAATCCATAAGTATCTTTTTCAGGTGAAAATAAGCCTGAATGATATTATTTATTACCTTATAAAACTTTACAAAAGTATCGAGTGGGGAGGCAACAAACCCTGCAGACAACTCTTTTCGGCGGCTCTGGAAGAACTTTGAAATCCCAGAATTCTCAATTGTGAGCAGGCCGTGGCGAGGTGGCATGAGTGTTAATGAAGTTCTTTCATGTTCAACCGACACTTTCCCCGAGTCTGGAGGTCAAGTTCGGGCCTTTGTAATCCGTTGATAAAAGACATGTGTGTGCAGCCACCTGGGAAATCTATGAATATTATCAAATAATGATGTAGAGTATAATTAAGGTTGAGCTATTAAGCACTAATTAATTAAGCTGTCAGATTTTAATCAAGGAATTGATTGTCTCTGTATAGACCTCCGATGGTTCTGCATCTTTGCAAAGCTCTGGAAGCCTCGTTTGCAAAGATTACAAAATTAAAGGGCCACACTCCAGTCCAAAGAGGCAGTGAGCGTTCTGCTTCCCAGAGCCTGCAGACCCAACAGCCTTCTGGTTCTTACGGGAGGTCGGAGAGGCGAGGGGGCTCTGAGGCCGAGTGAGCTGCGCTGTACCCTCTCTGGTTCTTGAGGATACAGCTACAGCCTTGGGTGCATTACTACTGTCCCTTCTCTCTTATTGCTGTTGCCATCGCTCAGAGAGCCCTGGCCTGGTGGAAGACACACCCGTTTTTGGTCCGAGTTTAAATTTGGCTCTCCTCCTGACTGTAATAGCTGTGAGAACCCGGACAGGTTATTTCCTCTCCTCTGAGCCTCAGCTTCCCCATGTAGGAGCTGGGACCAACGCCACCTGCTTTTGATGACGTGACATGACAGCTACATTGTATTCACCACTTCCTGCCTGCCAGGCACCGAGCTCAGCACGAGTCCATCAATTCTCTTCATCCTCACCATAACCCTCTGAGACGGTGCTGCCCAATAGAACGTTCTGTCAGGATGAAGCTACCTTCTGTGTGTGTGCTATCCAGCGTGGCGCCACTAGCCACACGAAGTCACCAAGCATTTAAGATGTGGCTGGTGCCACTCCAGGATAGAATCGTAACATTTCTTTCATTTTAATGAACTAAAGGTCAAACAGCCACACTTGACTGGTGGCGACTGTATTCGCACAGCTCTAATGATGTAATAACCCACTTTATCCTGATGAAGACGCAGAGAAACCACGTGACTTGCCTACAGTCCTACCATTTGTTAAGCAGCAAATTTGGGATTTGAACACCAGTGAGGTGAGTCCTAACTGCTATGCCTGATGGGAACTCGAGATCGGGGCTATTAAAGCAGAGGCCGAAGGTCACGTTCTTGGGCCTGGGTGGGTGGGTGGGCAGGCTTCCTGCCTTGTAGCGCCAGCCGAGGGGCCCAGCCAGGGCACCTTACCCTGCTGCTCCTGCCACCAACCTCGTCTGCCCTGGGTGACTCATGTTTCTAGGCGGGAGCTGGCATGAACTGGGGTGGTGGGCTGGCAGGGCTGGCCCTGGGGGGCGGACATCAGTGCACATGGTCGGCGTCGGCTTCTGGGCGAGGCAAGCCTTGCTTGCTTTGACTTTTGGTCAGTTGAGGGTGGGGACTGGTGTCCAGTGAATGTTGGTTGTGTGCCAGGCGCCATGCGGGTCCTTTACACACAGGCCCTCATTTAATGAGAAAAACGAAGCCCCCACAAGCTCAGTGACTTGCCCAAGTCACACAGCATGGAGGAGCTGACACGGGGCGGGAAGGCGGGCCTTTGGCTCTGTTATCTATGAAGGCTTCAGACTTGATTCTTTTTCACCACTCTCTTCGTTGGGCGGTGTGTCCCTATCAGCCGTTTAGGTCCATCTCAGGGTGAGACAGGCCTTGGGGGTCCACCTCCACGGGCAGGAAAGCAACAGGGTAAGTGGAAAATGGGGTTTTGCTGGGTTTGGCTGGGCGGGGGGGGGGGGATGGGGAGCTGAGGAGGAACATGAAGAGAGGGACTGACATCAAAGAAAGTCACTGTAATAATAATGATGATGAAAATGCCCCTGATTCTCCACACCCTCTCCCTGGGATCCCCCTGACTTCCCCGCGCCCCGACACAATGGCCTCTATCGGTCACCCTCCCAGGATTTGTTTTAAAAGATCCGGCTGTCACCTGGAGCCAATGGAAACAAGACTGCCTACGTTTAGGAAATGTGTCTGCATTTAGTACTTTGTTTCTTTTATGGAGCAACGAGAACGCCAAGACTGACACATTTCGGGGTTCCTGATTGAATCGTAAGCGTGGAGAATGTGAGCTCTGGGGATCTTCAGAAGAGCGGCATGCAGTTTGTCAATGTCAGGCTGCCAGTCCTGCTTCCTTTTTGGACAGCTTGGTGGCTGTGCTAGTGACACGCGTGAGCCCTCGCACTGGGGTATGTCTGTGCTGGCTCATTTCCTTCTGGGTCTCCTGCAGGCAAATTCAAGAAACAAAGAAAAACAAAACAGACTGTTGGTCTTTGGGAAGTGGTCTTTGTCCCCACCGCATCTGACTTCCAGGGATGTGGTTTCCTGAGATTTTTGAGGCGGCGGGCGAGGAGTCAAGGTCTTGGGGCTCTGCCGTGTCCATGCTGTGTGACCTTGCCCAAGTAACTAAACCTCTCTGAGACTCTATCCATACCTGATTCTGTAAAATGGAGTGCATTGTCTGAAGGGTTGTTGCAAGTTAAAGTGTGTCCCCCAAAAAGATATGTTAAAGTCCTGAACCCCTGGCACCTGTGAATGTGACCTTGTTTCGAAATAGGGTCATTGCCGATGTACCGTATTTTTCCATGTGTTATATAATGCGCACTTTTTTGCCCAAATTTGTGAGGGAAAAATAAGAATGCACATTATATATGGGTAGTAGAAATTCCGTACCTATATAAATGTTTTTAATTCTTTTATTTATGCTTATGAGTTAGAAGTGTAACTCTAGACATCAATAGCAATAACCATATGCAAAATGATACCCCGGAATACGATAATAGTTTTTTTATGTATAAAAAAGTTTTTATACATAAAATTGCTTGCGCCTTGTATCTGTTCTTGTCTTTTGTAATTATTTGTTACACAAAATTTCTTGTACCCTAGTATGTTAAAGAGTAAGTGCTAAAATTCCTTTAGAATACAAAAACAAGTGCCTACATATAAACAAATAAAAATTTGAATTAAAAAATTAAAATGAAAGATTTTTTTCCCCCCTGAAAGTTTGGGCCAGAAATGTAGGTGCACATTATACACGGGAGCGCATTATACAGGGCAAATACGGTAATTTGTGATGATGATGTCATACTGGAGTAGGGTTGGCCCTTAATCGAACATGACTGGTGTCCTTGTAAGAAGAGAAGACATACAGAGACATGAGGGGACACAGCCATGTGAAGATGGAGTGATACTGTCACAAACCAAGGCATGAAGGGAGCCACCGGGAGCTGGCAGAAGCAGGAAGAATTCTCTCCTACACCCCCAGAGGGAGCCTTGTCCTGATATTATAACAGCTTGATTTCTGACGTCCGGCCTCTAGACCTCTCTAGCCAGAGTGATTTTGTCCTCAGGACATTTGGCAATGTTTGGAGACACTTTGGGTTGTCATGACTCACAGACAGGAGGCATCGGTGGAATTTGTTGGATAGAGGCCAGGGATGCTGCTCGACATTCCATGATGCCCAGACGGACCCACTCCCAAGAATGATGCACCCCAAATGTCGCCAGTGCCGAGGGTGAGAAACCCTGGACAAGGGTGAAGGGACGCATCTTCTTGTGTCATCACGTCTGCTGCATGATAAAAGGCTTAAAACCATCATTTTAGGTGATAACAAATACAAATATATTATGGAGGAGACAGCAACGTGTGCATAACTTTTTAGCAAAATCCTGGTAGTTTCCAAAATTATGTTCTGTGAGTGGGCTGCTCTGGGCTCTGCTCACATGCTCCCCTCCTCCCCTGTGACTCGGAGCACTGAGCTCGAAGCCTCTAGCACAACCTAGGTGTCTTCCACACTCAGTCCTCTGCCCCTTCCCCAGCCTTGTCTGTCATCGGGAACATTCCCTGGCCCACCCACATTAAGCAACAACAGCGAGGAGCGTGTTCACTGTGGGCCGAGCCCCAGCTAAGTGAGCATCTCGCACACATTCCTTCCTCTCTCCAGCGTACCAGGAATGCCCAAAAGCAGACACGCGCTTTTCCATCTTTGAATGCAAAAGTCCTCCAAATAAACTCCTACGCATCCTTCAAAACCCAGTTCAGGCAAACCCTCTGCTGTCAAGTGGTTAAGAACATGGGCCCTGACGCCAGCTGCCTAGATTTACATCCTCCTGTGTGTCTTACTTGCTGTGTGTTCTTGGGCAGGTCACTTTACTTCTCTGTGCATCAGTTTCCCTTCGAAATAACGGGATGATGATAATAGTATTTTCCTTATAGGGATGACGTGAGGATTAAATGAGATAATAAGATAGAAATGCTTGGAACGATGGTGGCTTAATAAATGTTAGACTCTCAGGTAACCGGCACCCATGGGGGCTGGTAGATGGTGGGATAAATGTAAGTAGACTCTCTGTTAACTGGACCTCAAGCACCCGGCACCAGATCTGCCAGGTGCTGAGTTCCAGTGAGCAGCGAGTCCACTGTGTTGTCATTAGGCTTTCTTTGACCCTTCCCCTACCACCACTCCCCCAAACCTGCTACCGCCAGGGGCATTTCTGGATTTATTCGTCAGTGTTCCTCAGTGTTGCTTGAAAGAAAGACTGGTACAGAGGTGACAGGCAGTAGCCACATTCCGTAGGAGTGGTTGCTAAAATATGAGCAACCCCCCCGCCCCCCATCTGGGGCCAACTTCTGGGCCCCGAATAAACAGATGGGGCCGCCACAGAGAAAATCCGTTTACGGAGGCGGGAGGCGTGTCTCCACCACATCCGGTAGAGCCTGTCCCGCGACATCAGCTCTGTGTCCGTGGCTTCCGGTGGCATGGTGGTTAGGAAGGATTCAGAGGCCGTGTCTGGGGACAGAGGGAAAGAGGGACTCCATCCGTTATGGCTGTCTGCCATGGGTGACGGAGGGGACCGGTCCTTTCGGGATCTGGCACCTGGGAGACGCTCAGTCGAGGGTGCAGACTACAGGTGGGCAGGGACACAAAGGCTGTCCTTGGGTCTTGTCGTGCTGACCCTTGCTGGACTCATGCAACAAGCAAGCGTACCAAGGTCGGCCGGTGCTACCCAGTACACGGCAGTGGGGTGCAGAGGAAAAACCCGGGCTTTTGAGGCAAGCTGACCTGGGCTTGTACCCCAGCCTGTGGGGCTGTATGACCTGGGAAAAAACCAGTGCCCGCGCTGACCCACCCCAAAGGCCGTGATTGGGAGCACTGATGACACGCAGGACGACAATAAAGTGTGAGGCGTCTGCTGCTGCTGCGTGAGGAGTGGCGTTTTCTCCTGTTCGGCCTGAGGCTGCAGACTCACTGCTCGTGCCACAGTGACGTCAGCATCACGACCCCCCAAAACCCTGTGACTGATTTCCAAGCGGCAGCACTTAACAATCTCTGAGTTAGTCTGCTCCTTTTACAAACTGACAAAGAAGAACATGGGGGGGAAAACATGGGGGGGAAACGCCACTTCCCCATGCTCTGCAGGTAAGCAGCCGTGCATCGTCCTCGGGGAGGGATGGGTTTGTCCCTGCCTCACGCTGGCTCCATCACAGTCCGCGGGGAAAGCAGGCTCCCAGAGAGATGCTGACACAGCCCAGGGTCCGCGTTGCTATGACACGTGCACTGCATGAGCACAGTCAGGTCCTGGGGTTTTAGTGTCCAGACCCCTGCCCGTTTTGGTCACAGTGTCCTGCTAATTGCCACCGTTCGTTTTCTTTGCTTGGTGGCTAATGAGACTGATGGATGGGCTCCCAAGAAGCGATGTCGTTTCCTTGTACAGGGAAGTAGTGTCTCAGGGACACATGCGCGGGAGGCGGGGGCAGCTTGCTGTGTTTGGGGCTTTGGACAGGTCACTTGACACCTCTGGCCAGGAGGAGGAGCTTCTCGCCCGCTGATTGGATCCAGGGCTCCAAGGCCCTGCCTCCTTGCAGGTGAATCAGGTGGCGGTCTGTCACCAGGCAGACTCGGAGGGAGTGGGTCAGGGCTGGGGCCTGAGACCCTGCATTTTTATCTCACGAGAACCCAGTGACGCTGGTGCTGTTGGTTCCTGGTCCCTCCTGTGAGTCACCAGCTTTGAAGGCCCGTGAGCTGCTTTGGAAACTGAGAGTTCCTGTACCATGGCCACGTGTTTTCTACGGCAAACACAGGCGTGGGCATGGCGCCCGGTGCTCAGCGACGTGGCGCTCGCTACGTGCCTCGGAGCCCAGATTCAGGGGTGGGGATTGAAACTCACTTAACTCCCCCGACAGCAGCTTCTGGGGTCCTGTCGATCCTTCCAGAAAGGAAGAGAAAAAGCCTCGAGAAGCGGATGAGACGTGGTCAGGTGATAGCCTGGGGCAGAAGGCGGCTCACGCCGCACCAGCCTGTGGCCAGTGGCTGGGGCTCCCCACGCTGAGGAGGGCCTGCTTCCTCCGGCGGTCCGCGGTGAGGGGCTGGGCCGAAGCCTCATCGGCTGTAGGCTGGCCTCCAGGCACCCCGCCTCCTCCTCTCACTCTGGATTCCCCCGGGAGGAATAAGCATTACTCGTGCCTCTGAGAGTTGGGTCGGGGGTGCATTCGACCAGGATATGGGACAGTTGGGGTGCAGGGAAGAGGCCAGTGGACTTGGAGACTGACTTTGAGTTGCTGAATGCTATCTGGCCTCAGCTTTCTCACCTGCAAAATGGGACCATGAGTCTTGATTCAGAGACACAGGGCAGTAGGAGGCAGGAGCTCAGCAAGTGTGGACCGTGATCTTGGCTGAGTCAATTGGAAGCACCTTCCTGGGAAAATTACTTCATCTCTGATGCTCAGATTGCTTTTCTGTAAAAATGGGATTAAGGAATGGTGTGTAGACCTCATGGAATTATTGTGCGAGTTACAATATAACGTGTGTAACGTGCTTAGCTTGCTACATGGCACGTGATGAATATTTTGGGTCTTATTTATGGAGTTGTTCATTCAGGTGGTGCGTTGGAGCTGAAAATGCAAAATCAAAAAGACCAGTAAGAGTTGAATGGGCATTTTGAGAGTTGGGAGAATTAGCTGAGGTGATGGATTCAACACCTGTTCTAGGGAAGCCCTCAGTGTCTCCTGAGGCGTGTTCCCTTCTTCTCATCCAGTCCCACCTGCAGACATTACTAACAGCGATAAGGAAGAGCTAACCCTTACATAGTTCGTTCTATGTGCTCAGCGCTGTTTGAAGCACTTTGTGTTAACTTGTTTAATTCCATGATATTTGAGGGGTCTATCATAATTATCACTATTTTATAGATGAGGAAACTGAGCCACAGGGAAGTTAAGTAACTTGTCATGGTCACACAGCTGTTGAATGGGGGAGCCAGGATTACAAACTTGGTGGTCTGGTGGCCAGCTCTTTGCTCTGAGTTGGTTCAGCAGAGATGGCTTCTCAGGATGGCTGGCTGGGCTCCTGACCTTGATTTCCATGTCTACCCTCCTGTCTGCTGGCTAAAAGACCATGCCTCAACTCAACTCAACTCAACTCAACTCAATTTGGCTCAATGAACTCAACTCAACTCTACTCAGTTTGGCTCTATCAACTCAACTCAACTCAATTTGGCTCTATCAACTCAACTCAACTCAATTTGGCTCGATCAACTCAACTCAACTCAAGCAGAACTTGCGCCCAGGGATCTTAGGCCAGCTGTGAGTGACTCCAGTAAATGATGCAAAATTTGGAAGTTGTCTTTCATGCTTGTTCCATTCTCATTGGACTGATGGAAATCTTATCTCCCTCATTCCCATAAAATAATACCAAGACATCATGTATGCACAGCACTGTATGGCTTATCAATCCTTTTACATATGTGGCTTATTTATAACATATGTCTTCTAAGCCAAACCAGTTTGGATATAAAGAAAAAAGGGAGGTAATACAGAGAATAATTATAATAATACATACTGTTCATTGGGCAGCTACTATGTTCTAGGCATGGTGCTGGATGACAAACAGTATCTCATTCAGCTGGGCAGCTTGGGGAATGAGATGATCCTGGACATTTTACAGATGAGGTACCTGAGGTGTGGGGAGGCTGAGTGACTTTTCCAAGTCACAAAGCTGACGTGAAGCATTGTGGTCTACTTCTAAACGTTGTGTCATTCCCAAGGGAAACCAGTCTATGTCTCTTTAAAAAATTGGGGTTCAGGGAAACAAGGGATGACCAGAGGTGTGTCCTTCCATTCCCTGTGATAAAGGAGTTTTTCTCTTCCAGTCCTCTTTGAGACTGGAAATCGGCAAGGCCTGGGACATTCTTGCTTGGCTTGCGTGACCTTGGGTTCCATAACAACAGAGGACGGAATGGTGGCCTCTTGGGTTCCTTCCATCCCTGTGTGATTCGAACGGAAGCATCCCTCCCTGTGCTAGTTCCAAGTGATGCCCGTTTTTGTCGTCCCTAAGCCTCTCACCACTGTCCTCACCTTCCACTTATAAATGTTTCAAAATATTCACTTGATGCACAGTGGGATTATAGACTCTCTCATTTTGGAGATGAAAAGCAGCTTATGCATTATTCAAGGAAGATATTGTATTATTGAACAAAGGATGGATGCATCCATCCCTTATTACGCATCCCAGTCTTTGCTACCTTATTAGTAGATGTGTTCTGTGAGGATTTTAATGGTGGGTTTGTAAACAAAGGCGAGATCAAACATTAGTGTGTTTTAGATGGCAAGATTAAGAGATTACCATAAAGACATCAAATTGCATGCCTGGGAGGTCATCTAGTCTACCCAGTGCCTCGACTTCTTCTCCCTGTTCCTACCAAGTGAAAGTTTGACCTTTAACTCTTCCAGTGATGGGCAACTCACTACCCCAATCTCACTTTTGTGGAGTTTCTGAGGAAGCTCCCCTCATATTGGGCTGAAAATTTTCTCCTGTGGCTTCTACCCATTGGACTTAGTTTCCCCATGGGATAATGCTCTTCCCATTTCTCCATGACAGCCCTTTGGTTACGTGAAGATAATGATTATTATAACCCACCTGGGTCATCTCTTTGAAAGGCCCAGTGTCCCCGGATTCTTCAGCCAACTGCCCACAGCAGAAAAGGGGTGTCAGTTGGACCTAATGAATATTTATTGAAGAGGCTCCTTTTTATATTCCAGGTACTTCGATAAGCATGTTTATGGCTTGTAACACTTTGCAGTTCAGTGGAGAATTTGTAGATTACTCAACTAGCAGGGTTCATAGTTCGTGTCCACTCCATACTTCTCTAGCCCTCTCTCCCACCACTCTCCTCTCACCCTCCAATACACCAAGCTCCTCCCGGCCTCAGGGCCTTTGCACATGCCCTCATCCTCGCTGTCTGGGAAAGCTTCCCAGGATCTGTGGAGCTGCTGCCAGCTTCTCATCATACATCACTCAACTGAAAGGCCACCTACTCAGAGAAGCCTTCTCAGGCTTCTATCTAAACCAGGCTCTCAATCTCATGTCTGACCCTCACTCTCCATCCCATCAGCCCGCTTTGTTGTTCTGTGGTGCTTTGCATACAATCAGTCCATTCAACAAATACTTACTGAGCACCTACTACATGCCAACAATTGTTGTAGGAACTTTTGCTACACGGGTGAACAAAGCAATGATTCTTGCCTTTATAGAGCTTACCTTCTCATGGCAGAGACAGAAAATGTACACTACACATGTGGATCATTCTCTGGTATATTCGAAGGAGTCACGAGCTGTGGAAAATAAAGAAGACTGAGAGTGCCAGTGGGGCAAGGTTCTGTGTTTGAGAGGTGGCGGGGGCTAAAGGGCAGTTCAATATATGATCGGTGAGGGCAGGGACCTGGCCTGTCTCGTTTCTCCCTGTGCTCAGGGCCTGGCATGACTCGAATGCCTAAATGATAAGAGAAGAGGCCATGGCAGAATTCTTTTGTTCAAGGTGTCACGTAACCTCCACCCACATGTCACCTGCAGCCTCCACTTCTCCGCATGAATTTGATTTTCAGGTCTTGCCTCCCATAGCAGGGTAGGGATTGAACCACAGCCTGGGTTCGATTCCCAGCCAGGGAACTGCCCCCACACAAAAAAAAAAAAGAAGGGGAGGGACAATGACATGGACTTGCAGCTCACCCATCCCACGAGGTGGCCGGGCAGAGTTCATTGCTGTCCTTCTCATTCTGCAGATAAAGAAACAGAGGCTCAGAGAGGTCCAAGGTTGGGCAGGTGCAGCGACAGAGTGTGGACTTGAACCCGAGTCCCTTCCACCAACAAGGGGACCAGCAGCGAGCTCATTGCCACTGGCTTTTCTGCCGCGTCCTTAGACCTGCAGGCAGCACAGATGATGGACCATCCCCGGGGCGCTCCCCGGAGAGTGGGCTCCTCACCGCCTCCTCCAGAGCTTCTCCTGAGCTGGAATTTTCCAGACAGTGAATTTGCCGCTTCACAGCTCTGTGACCCACCCCAGTGAGGACAAATCCTGCTCAGCTCGGTGGATCTTCTTGAACAGAACCAAGTAAACAAGTAGGAAGCTCTGAATAATTGACTTTTGCTTCTCAGAGCGAATTGTTATCAAAATGAATCCTTTCTCTCGCCTCCTTTATTACATGGAACTAAATTGTCTTCTGGGTCTCGGGTAAAGCGGGGAGCTCTTACCCCCGCTGTTTTCAGGGTGATGGCAATGCTCCCTCAGCTTCCTCCAGAGTTGTAGGCTTTGCAGAATGCTTTCAGACGTGTCATCTGGTTTCAGTTCAGACACTACAGCCCATCCTGTGATGTGTAAGGGCACTTTTACAAACTGGGGTTCCATAGATGGACATACAGTAGACTCTCAGGTAACCGGCGCCCACCGGGATGGGTGGCTGCCGGATAAATAGAAGTAGACTCTCTGTTAGCAAGAACTGAAGCAATGGGTGACATCTCAAGCAGCCGGCAGAAGCGTTAGAGTCCCGCTTGATGGAGCTTCTACTGCATTCATTTTCAAGTAACAAGTCTCAACTCCAAGGGGCATAACAATCAAGGGAGCTTATTGACCTAGAACTGAAACATCCAGAGCAAATACGGACCAGTTGTGGGTGCAGTGCGATCCTTACTTGGGCTTCGTTTCTCTGTCCTTTATTTTGCAGCTCAGATTCCTTCCCAAGCTGGGTTCTGGCCACATGGTTAGGCCGGACGGCGCCTCGTGCTTCCTCACTCACCTCCACGGGGCGAAGGAGCCTTGTGGTTCTGCATCTCACGCAGGACATTGGCCTCCGTGGCACCTCCACAGGTCGCATGCCCAACTCCTGGACTGGGGACAACAAGGGGCTGATTGGCTCCAGCCAGTCAGAGCTTACTGGTCTTTCGGGGCTTGGAGTCAGTTTTTCCCAAAGCATGTAGACGCTGTTAGGGAGAGGAAGTGGGGTACACGTGTTATCCAGGCAGCTGCTGTAGTTTTCACTGCAGGCCGATGGTCACGATAGGAAAAACTGAGGACTGGGTGATTTACTAAAGGGTATTGGGGGACTCAGCAGCGGGGCAGACTGACTACAGCTTTGTGCTCAGAGCTCTTTGCAAACATGAAACGCTCCTCACTCTTTGCTGGTGACGAACATGTCGTCTTGCTGTGCTCAGGGGCTGGGCTGCAATCAGCAGGTTAAGATAATGGGGCTGACGGAATGCCTCCTTTGTGGCTTGTTGATTCCCCCAAATGCCACGTGATTCCTTTCTTTTGGGTTATAGTGTTGCTCATTTAGCCATCAGCAAACAGCCCTTGAGCTGGGACTAGTGGCCGGCCTGGGCCATCCGGAAACTTGTCTTTTAATCAGGCCTCTTTTTAGTTGGAAGTAATGGAAACCTCCTGAGGCTAGTTTGAGGGGGGAAAACAAAAGGAAAAGATGAGGGGGTTTATTCCAAGAGTACAGAAGTCTGGATCTCACCCCCTCTTCTCCACCAAGGATGTCATGTTTGATAACAGCACACACATTGCTTATTGAAAATACCGATCGCCCCTCGACGCCTCGGTGGCCTGCTCGGTGGCCCACATGTGTCTTCTATCTGGGTTGAGGGAATTTCAAAGGAAATCTAACCCCATGTGAGTGCTTCCCCGGCTAGCTCACTTAGGCATAATGAGATGGACGTGTTCAAGGAAAGGGAAGGAATGGAAAAGTTTCCCAGGGAGGAGACACTAGGGGATGAATCCGAAATCTGGATGGCGAAGCCTGCTCACCTCATTATCCCGCTGTACATATTCAGGAGCTGGAGCCTCAGCAGCGGGCCCATTTGGTACCGAGCTTGCATTCTGATTCTGGTCCCCCAGGTGCAGGCCAGAGACGGCGGCGGGCTTCTAGGAGGCGTGCTGGTTTTATGCAGTTTTCTCTGTTCGTTCCTGTGTGAGAGCTGGGACCTGGAGATAGGTCTCTGCCATTCAGGTGTTCACCCAGGGTCGCCAAGGTGTCCTGCCTCTCTTCGCGTCTTCACGAAGACACCGGACATCTCTCTTTTGGGGATAGCAAGAGAGCTGTCTTCCAAAAGGTCTGCATTCAATCATCTGGAATGAGCCATTCCAGTGCCTGGACTCTGTCATTTTCTTTCCCGGAGGCGAGGGGACCAAGGCCTGTCAAGACCCTGTGTCAAAATCTGTGTTTTAGTAATATTCCTGGATCTTTCACGTACACATTCAAGTTTGAGAAGCACTGCTGTAGAAGCTGCTTCGATAGCACTTATTTGATTTGCTTATCTGTGACCAGGAGAAGGGTCAAGGTCACGTCTACTCACCAATGCATCTCCATCTCCTACACGGGGCTTGGTGGATAGGGGATATTCAGTAGGTGGCTGGCTGGAGAAAACAAGTTTCACTGCCTGCCACCTGTCCTGGTGGTCAGAAGGGTAGGACAGGGTCATTGCCATTCACTCTGTGAGGTGGTTTACCTGCGTGACACAATTTACTTCGGGTAAACCGGGACCAGGCAGGTTTTGACAGTATCGTTGTGTCCCCAAGCAAGTGGTGCAGCCACAGCTGGGACCCGGAATGATACCTTTGCTTCCCACCGCACTGCCACTCAGTCTTTGTACGACCTTGGGTTCGCCACCTGACCTCCTGGGCCTCTACTTTCCGCGCCTGTAGCAGAGGCTTTGGTGCTCTGCTCACCTTGCTAACAGCTTGGGTCTGCAAGGAGCCTGCAACTCTGCCTGAGGGTCCCCCCAGGGCTCCCAGGAGCACACTGAGGCAAATCTTTATGACCCTGTGAGGTAGCTACTGCTACGCTCTCCAGATGAGGAAACTGAGGCTCAGACAGATGAAGTGATACGCTAACGGTCCCCCAGCGGGTAAGCCGTAGAGCCAAGGTTTGGGCCTATTCCTGTGTGATGTCCAACCTCACGGTCTTTCAATCCTTGCCTCCCAAGGTTCTTTGCATCACCACCTGTGGTCGTGGATGCGAAGATGCTTTGCAAAGATTAGAAATTCAATTGTCATATTACTATGTTTCTAGAACGGGCCGACTTTGTTGAAATCTTCTTTTCCCCAAGGAGTTTAGGACAAACCAAGCAGGGTTTGAGTTGTAAGGGGTTTGATAGGCTACTTGGGGAGTCTTAATGTTAGGATTGAAAGCGACCAGAGGAAACTGGGGAAGTGCCAAGCGCAGGGACGAGGGAGATCTTGTCAATAGGACAGGGTGAGGCTGGCCAGATTTAAGGATATGCTGGGAAAAAGCAGGAATGGTCTGGGTGGATGGTGTGTGATGTCCAGGCATAGCCAAGGACTGGGATAGACAAGTGTGGAAGTGGGAAGAGAGATTATATGTGACCCATAGCAGTCAAACAGAACTCTGGGCATCCACATAAATACATTCTAGCAGGCAAAGAGCTTTTATCTTACATGCCAACTCTCATTGACACTGGTGCCCTGTGGGGAGGGCACTTCTGAGGCTGCTTCCCACCTCAGAATGACAGTTGCGATCGATTAGTGATGTCTGCCTGGGGCACAGGATGGAGAGTGTTGGTACACAGACGGAATTCCAGTAGGAAGCAGAATTCTTTTAAGTTAGGACTGAAGCAGCATAGGCGTTGCAAGCAGGCTTCTATGGAAAGGGATGTTTTCCCCTTAAAGAGAGTTTATCTTTAATTTGAACAAATATGGCTAAATCTAGACATATGCAAATTGCACCTTGATTAGGATGCCCTGAGGGCAAGGAAGAGAAAAATCACACAATTTACTGAGGAGAACACTCAAAGAAGAGGGGAGAGGCTTCTCTTTGTTTCTTTTTTTGGTCATGGCTCCGCCCCTGTGAATGGTGGGCTTAGAGGACGCTGAGCCTTGTCACAGCCTTTTGTGAGTCTGATCTGATCTCCAGGAACTCAGGCTCTTTGGTCTCATCAAAGCATCCCTGACAAGTCCTGATGGTTGGAGTTTTGTTTTCTCAATTTAACTGCGGTTGAGAGAGGAGGCAGGCAGCCTCCCCACAGGTCACTGTGAACGATGCATCTGCCTGTGAGGAATGCTGAACACTAACTATAAATAATGCAGCCACTTCTGCCCTTGAGTTTGGAGTTTGTGTAGAATTTGCTGCATCACGTAACTTCCTTATGCTCAATGCAGAGCTGCGTGGTGGGGAGAGCCAAAGTCACTCACACTTTTCGTTTAACCCGTAGCTGGTACCCTGGAATTCAAAGTACCTTTGGAGATCATCTTTGATCTCACGAGACATTTTGAATTTCTCCTCACATTTTCAAAGGACATCCAAATGTTCAGGTGAGGTCACATGGGCTGGACTTGCTGTGAATCGCATGGGAGCAAATCCTGCTCATGTTTAATGAATGGTCGTTGGGTCAAACAGTTTAACAGTGTGCTCCATCCTGAGATTCTATCGTAGGAAGTGGCTTTTCTGAAATGAGCCTTGCGTTCAGCAGGTTAATGGGGGAGGGCTGCTGTCATTCTTCCAGTGCAAAAGATTGGGTTGGAAATGCAGTTAGATGGAGTGTTGCTGTAGAAAAAGGCTCAGAGAGTAGATTTCCTTGGGTTGGTAGTGATGCCTGGAGCTTAACTAAATAGAAAAGATCGAGAGGCAGAGGCTAGGATCAGTGAAATGGACTGCCAGGATTGATTAGAAATGTCTGCCATGGGCAAAGAGGGGAAGACAGAGGACACACACCTATTGTCATCCCGTCTACAAGAGGAAGTTGCCTAGACAAATAGGGCAGGTGGGACGGATACCAAGTGTCCTGGGAGTGAAAAAGACTTGGATAGGGTTCATCCTGACAGCCAATCACTGGGGAGAAATGTTTGTCTTAGGCATTGGCAGGCTCCAGAAAAAGCTAGTCTCTCCATCCTCCAGTGTGTCCTAAAAGGATGAGCCAAAGGCATTGTTTCAGACGTCACATAAATGAGTTTTTCAGGCAGAGGAAAGAGAAGAGGGAGAAAAGCAAATGCCACCTTTTGGCACTGCGCAGTGACCAGCAGGATTATGTAAGAAACTGCTGGGTGTGAACCACATCAGACATGGTGCTGTGGTTTTCCGGGGACTCTCCATCTCTTCTGGAGCAGCGTGGTGGAAAGAGTTCATTCGACTTTGTGTGTTAAGTGCTGACTCCGTCACCTATTACAGGTCATTTGAACTTTCCGAGCCTAACTTACAAGGTTTTAGCAAAAGTGGAATACAGTAGACTCTCAGGTAACCGGCACCTGTGGGGATGGGTAGATGCCGGATAAATGTTAAGTAGATTCTCCATTAACTGGAACTCAAGTAACTGGCAAAAATCTCAGCAACCAGCAAAATGTTTGTGCCTGTTGCTTGAGTTCTGGTTAATGGAGAGTCTACTGTATTAATACCTCCCATAGGGAGTCAGGATACGTGGGTGCAACCAACCAATGTCAGGTACATAGTGTGTACTCACAATATGAATTCAGAAAGGACAAATCCATTTAGGGTCAGGCTTTCCTGGTGTTTGCTCCTATTCTTAAGGCCCATCTGCTCAGAGATCATGCCTTCTAGAATGTCTCTAGAAAAAAGGACAGCTTTAGATCTCTGTGGCTTTGGTCACTTTTTCACCTCGGTGAATTCAGGAGACTAGTAATACATCTAAATCAAGCTCGTTCAACCTGTGGCCCACGGGCCGCCTGCGGCCCAGGATGGCTTTGAATGCAGCCCAAAATAAATTTGTAAATTTTCTTACAATATGAAAATTAGGCAAGGACCTATGTTTTTTTTAGCTCATCAGCTATTGTTAGTGTTCGTGTATTTGATGTGAGGCCCAAGACAATTCTTCTTCTTCCAGCATGGCCCAGGGAAGCCAAAAGGTTGAACGCTCCTGATCTAAATCATAGATTTTTCTTCTAATACTGTGCCCAAGACCAACCCATCATCACTCCATCCTTGGCCTTCGCTCCGCAGACACCAGGTCTACCGGGGCCTTCCTTACTTTGGCGTTTAAAGCGCAGAGATTCCTTTTGTTTTTGTTTTTTCCTTCTTGGCTGTTGAGAAAGGGCTGAGGCTGGCATCCAGCCACTGCCTCCTTTTCCCCTTGCAAGCTGAGAGGACCTGGAAGTCTGTGTCCATAGTCAGGCATCTGCCCGACTTGGGTCTCTGAACATCTGGCCCATGGGGAAGGAAGGCGTGGAGCCAGGAGGCCGCACCCCACAGGCAATCGAGGGAGAAACCACAGCTGATTGTTCTTTTTCTAGCAGCAGTCTCTGCTCACCTTCCCTCTCTGGGGAAATTAGCTGTGACTCAGAAGAGGGGGGATATAAACAAGTCCAACCTGAGATATGCATTAGAGTTGTGCTATTTTTGGAGGTTTCCAAGACTGAAGGTGGCTGAGGGCTGCCCAGTTCCCATCTGCCCTGAATGAAGATTCAGAGGCTTTGTGGGGAGGGTGAGGGGTCCCAGTACACATCAGAATGTTGCACTGATGTTGGCAGTGACCTGTGGATCAGGTCAAAAGAAAATGTGGCCCTAACCTGTCCATTCCTCTTGGTGGCTAGTTCAGAGAAGAGGTGGAGAAGGAAGCTATGTCAGATGGGAATGTGGGTTTGGAGTTCAAGGAGAGCCTGGGGACCTCTCTACGCCACATGGACTGCATTTCCCCGGGAGTGGCAAAGCAGGAACTTCAGGCATGCTTTTATCCTGCTCTTTGCTTGAGGCTGTGAGTCAGCCTCCCACGTAGAGGCCCTAATGTGATATGGGGAGGTGGGGCTTTTGGAAGGCAATTAGGTCATGAGGGTGGGGCTCCCAGGATGGGAGTAATGCCCTTGTGTGAAGACAAAGAGAACTAGCTCCCCCTTTCACCACCATGTGAGGACACAGAGGGACAACAGCTGCATAAAAGAATCCCTCACCAGACACCAGATCTCCTGGCACCTTGATCTTGGACTTCGCAACCTCCAGAACTATGAGAAACAAATGTTTGTTGTTTAAGCCACTGGGCCTATGGTATTTTGTTACAGCAGCACAAACGGACGAAGACAACCTCCAATCCCCCTCTGCATCCACAACCCCTAGTAAACTGCTGGGCATTTAGTAGGTGCTCAATAATCTTCTTTGCTAATTGTGGAGTAAAAGATTTACTTTGTTGTTGTTGTTGTTAAAGACATTACAGGCATGGGTTTATAGGACAGGTAACATTTGGAATGGGGCTGGTGTAAGAGGAGAAGGAGAATTTCCAGGTGACCTTGAATCACCCTACCCCCAGCTCCATGCAATCCAGCCTTTCAGCTACAGAAAAGAGTCTCTCCCAACAGCACTCTTAATACTTACAATCACACCTATTACATTAAGAATTTAAAGGTATTCAGACTGAAATGGGTCAATTCTATTCAAACATTTATATTGAGGACCTACTGTGTGCCAGGTGATAGATGGTGAAGAGGAGACAACAACCACATTTCAAATGGTCAGCAGCTACATGTGGCCAGCAGCCACAACATTGGACCGTGCAGATGTAGACCATTCCCATCACTCCAGAAAGTTCTATTGGACAACACACATCTAGACCTTTTGTCCAACCTCAAGTTCTTAATGGGCCCACGCTTAACTTTCTGTCTGTTCTTTATGGACATGGTAACTGCCATGAAATCACTTCTCTTATGTACAGAGATGTCTGTTAAGGCAACTGTGGTCTTTGCAGAGTTCCCCTCTTTTTTCTCTGTAGCACTTGTCACTGTTTGTATGGGTCTTCAATGGCTGGTGGAATTACCACACACTTAGTGGTGAAAAACTGGCTTATTATCATGCAGTTCTGGGGGTCCAAAGTCTGAAAAGGTCTCCATGGGTCAAAATCAAGGTTTCCGTAGGGTTGTGCTTCTTTCTGAAGGCTCTTGGGCAGTGGTCCCCAACCTTTTGGGCACCAGGGGTCAGTTTCGTGGAAGACAGTTTTTCCATGAATAGGAGTTAGGAGGGGAGATGCCTGTTCACAGTTCACAATAGGTTTTGCGTTTTTATTAGAATCGAACGCCGCTGCTGATCTGACAGGAGGCGGAGCTCAGGTGGTAACGTGAGCGATGGGGAGCGGCTGTAAATACAGATGAAGCTTTGCTTACTCGCCTGCCCACTGCTCACCTCCAGCTTCTAGAGGCTGCCTGTATCCTTGGCCCATGGCTCCTTCCCACATCTTCTATCTCTGTCAAGGGCATTCTCTGACCTCCTCTTCTGCCTTCTCTTCCACATGTAAAGGCCCTTGTGATTACATTGGACCCACCCTGATAATCCAGGACAGCTTCTTATTTTAAGGTCCCAATAAACAACCTCAATTCCTCTTTGTCATGTAATAGAATATTCACAGGTTCTGAGGATTAGGATGTGGACCTCTTTGGGAGGTCATTTTTCAGCCTATTACACCACCTCTTGTTCTAGAAGGAAGCACAGCAAAAGAAGTAGAATTCAGCATGAGTGGCAGGTGAGAGGCATGGCTTTGTGATTTGAAAAGCATGTGGGGGTGACAGTGGAGAGGTTTTCTGGAATCAGGCTGCCTGGCTTTGAGTCTGCCATTGTGACTTTGGATGAACATCCCTGAGCCTCAGTAGCCTCAGCTGTACATGGAACTCATGGCAGGAGCCACCGCCCTTGGCAATGGGGAAGATTAGAGGAGGTAATGTGTGGAAAGGCTTGGCAGATAGTAAATCCTCAAATGTCATTTACCATTTGAAAGCTAAAAATACCTTCACATTATGATTTGAATACGTTCTAGCTTTGAAAATAGCTCCACATTCCATTTATGAACCACATTCCGTTGGCCATTCCTGTATGTGTGATGGCCCCTGGGAGTTGGGTGGTCACCAAGTGCTGTGTGGAAGGTGTCTGCCTATTCCCAAGGCCAGGACAGGAGGCTGGGGGACCCAAAGAGTTTCCCTTTTGTCATTTGCTAATAGACTTAGGACATGAAGGTCAAAAACACATTACGTTTCTATAAATCTAATAGAAACATTTTTGCCATCTTGAATGCAATGAAATGAGCTAGAGCTGATGTATTTCAGGAAATTCCTAGAATTCCTGAGTTAAAAGGGAATCTCTTTGAACCATTCTAATGATGCTTGAGTATTCTCTGTAATAGTCTTCTAAAATAGTCATCCCTGTTTAAATGATCCAGGAATGGCAATTGCACTACCTTTTAAATTAAAAAGAAATAAAATAGGCAATACATGCACAAGGGGTAATATTTAAAGGGGTATGAGTCCTCAGTAATTCAGCTTTCCTCTCCAGGGTTAACTATTCATACTGGTTTCTTGTATGTCCTTCCAGATACTCCAAGGCTGTCCGGAAAAAGAAATCCAGCTATAAATGCCTCTATTTTTCATATTACATGGCTGGATACTTTCTGGACAGCCCTTGCATTCTGTGCATTTATGCTCTACCTCTTCCTCTTCCTCCACCCTCTGCGTTGATGCTAACTTACTATATTTCCCATTTTGTACCTGCCCCCATGTCCCTGGTCAATGTTAACAATATATCTTGGAGACTGTTTTATATTGCCACAAGAGCAGTGTTCCATTTTAAGAATGTACATTAATCTATCTTACCAATAATCTATTTATAGGGCTACTCCCACTGTTTCATGATTGCAAGTAACGCTGCAAATAATCTTTGTATTACAGCATTTTACGCAAGTCCAAGTATGTGACTGTAGGATAACTTTTTCCGGTGGAATTGCTGGGTCACATAGTATGTGCATATTTAATTTTAAAAGTTGTGCCACTGTTGCTAGGGTTGTAAATTTGTACAGCTAGTCTGGAGAACAGTATGAGGTTCCTCAAAAAATTAAAAATAGGGGAGTTCTCTGGTGGTGTAGTTGCTTAAGTCTTCAGTGCTGTCAATGCTGCAGTCAGGGAACTACCCACATTAAAAAAAAAAAGAATAAAAAATTAAAAATAGCCTTGCCATCTGATCCAGCAATCCCTCTTCTGGGTATATACCTGAAGGAAATGAAATCACTATTTTGAAGAGAGAATCTGAACTTGCATGTCCATTGCAGCATTATTTACAATAGCCAAGACATGGAAAAACCTAAGTGTCCACTGGTGAATGAATGGATAAGGAACATGTATATACATATTCCATTGAGCATGTGTGTGTTTGTGTGTACACACATATACCCCTACCCCTATATACAATGACTAATTATTCAGCCATAAAAAGAAGAAAATTCTGCTATTTGTGACAACAGGGATGGACCTTAAGAGCATTATGCTAAGTGAAATAAGCCAGACCAACAGAGACAAATACAATATGATCTCACTTATCTTTGGAATGGGAAAAAAAAAAGCCATACTCATAGAAACAGAGAGTAGAATGGTGATTGCTGGGGACTGGTGGGGTGGGGGGAGATGGGGAAATGTTGGTCAAGTGGTACAAACTTCCAGTTATAAGATTAACAAGTTCTGGGAATCTGAGGTACAGCCTGGTGATTATAGCTGGCAATATTTTATACTTGAAAGTTGCTAAGAAAGTAGATCTTGAATGTTCTCACCACACACACAAATTGTAATGATGTGAACTGATGGATGTATTAACTAACCTCATTATGGTAATCATTTTGCAATATAGATGTGTATCAAATAAAGAAAAATTTGTGCCAGATTGCTCTTCATGGAGGTTTATCAATTTATCTTCCCATCAGTAATTACGAGAGATATTTATTCAAGCAAATATGATTGTTTCCCCACAAGTTCACTTGTTATCAAACATTTTGATTTTTGCCAATTAGCAGTTGAGAAATATGTTCTCATAGTTTTAGTTTACATTTATCCTATAATTAGTGCGGGTGAGCATATTATTACATGTTGGCGAGTTATGCACATTTTTTTAAATTTTTTTATTTTTTTTTCCCCCCCCACATTTTCTTTTTAAATGAAGAACACCAGGTCCCTTTTTGCATTGAGTTGTTGTTTTTTTTCATATTGATTTATAGGGGTTGCTTATTTTCAAGAAATGACCTTTTCCTCTGCTTGGCAGAAATAGTTTCCCCAGTGTGTTGTATCTTTTTAAGCTTTGTGGTTATTAAAGACAGAAATTACTTATTTAATTTGCTCAAATATACCTTTATGACATATATGGATTCTGTATTTTAAATAGTCCTTAGTGTTGTCTCATCATCAAGATTTTATATATAAAAAAAAAAGAGCCCATTTTTTTTCATGGTTCTCTTATTTTATGTTTAAATCTTGGGTCCAACTGGAATTTGTTTTAGTGCAAGGTGTGAAATAAGGATTTGACTTTCTATCTCTCCAGATGGTGTCCCAGTTGTTACCATCTATAGTGTGATTTGCCTTTCTCCCACTGACAGGAATGCAATGCCATTATATATTAACATCGTGTATGTATTTGGATCTGTTTCAGAATTTCTGTAATTCTCTAATCCTTTGGCTATATATTCGGTCTTAGGAGATCTCCAGTGTTCTTTGTCCCAAGTCCCCCATAACACGGGAAATGAAGTACCTGCTCATTTGATAGAATTCTCGACTTTTGCAATGGCTCTATTTGGGACTAAACTCATGCTTGAGGTGGTGACTAATTAGAAAGCCGGTCGTAAGGATTAGGAAATTCCTCCCCACCATTAGGTGCAATCATATTTCCTCAGGATTCAGTGGTTTTAAATTGCCTCATGGGAAAGACAGAATGAAAAATGAGGTGACCTCTTTTGTGGAGAACCAGTTGATGATAATAATGAGAATATTGATGCTTATAACCACCAGCTTGGTGGCGCTAGGCAGTTTAAATATGTTACATTATCGGTGCTTCCAGGAACTGATACATTAGCATTTTTATCCTCGTATTACATCAGAGGGTAATGAAGGGAAGTAGAACTTATGAGACAATACAAAATAAAGAATGGATTGGGACCCAGGCATAACTGGTTGCAAAGCCAGAACTTTCCTCTGTTCTGTAATGCAGGCTCCCTGGCACAATACAGCCAATGAAATCAAACTGTGTTCGCTGTGTCACTCCTTCATTAATTCATTCTGTCATTACTTTTGAGCACTTGGTCACTATTAACAGGAGTCAGGACGTCATATACCTTCGGGGACAGGCAGATGCCCTAAGTGGATGAAGTTGCCCAGAGGGGATAAAATAGGAAGTGGTGGCACCCGTCCCTCTGACCAGATCACTGCTGAAGGGGGAGCCCAGTGTTGTCCAGTCTTTAGATTCTCAAAAGGAACCAGAAGTCCAGATGTTTGTGTGCAACTTTCCAGTTTTTAGATGCCAATAAATTATAAAAACAATGTATATTCTTTAAAACCCAATACTTCATTCTAAAGGTTTCATTGTAGACAGTTCATTAAACAAACGGATATTTATGCAACCAAATCTGACTCAGCAATGGAACAAATTACACCCACTCCTCACTTAACGACCTACCTGTTTAATGACTGCTGGGACTGACGACCAGTTCTCCCGCGTCGGGAATCTCCTTTTTCAGCCTGTGTGAGTCTTGAGAATTTCCTTTCTTGGTCTTTGTCTTGTTCCCTTAATCAGTTCACCACATGAGGTGTTCGCAGTCACACAAGACTATGTATTTCGTTTGTAACTCTGGTGTTGTGGATTATCTCTTGACAAATACACACCCTGTGGCGCCATGACACACTCCAAGACATCCATCCGCCTTTAGGCTCCTCACTTATCGACCAATTTGCTTAATGGCCTACTGGTAGGAATGGAGCTCGGTCATTAAGTGAGGAGTGCCTGTAGTGAGATACGCACGATGGGAATGAATCTCAGAAACTCTGTGCTGAGCAGAAGCCAGATAGCAAAGAGCACATATGGCATGCATCCATTTATTTGAAATTCTAGAACAAGCAAAATTAATGATGAGGTAGGAATTGATTATGAAGGGAGTGAGGACACTTACAAGCATGGTAGTAATAGTCTGTGTCTTCATAGTGATTCTAACATGGCTTCGTCAAAACCTAGTGAAGGTACACTTAAAAAGTGTGTATTTCAAAGTATGTAGACCGTATACAAAAAACCCCTCTGAACACACATAGAACTCCAGTCAATGGCAATCATGTTGAAGGATTTAAGATGAAGTCTGAGGTCTGCATTTACCCTGAATTGAACTAAGAATAAAATGGACTAATGAATGGATACAAGAATGGATAGGAGAGATGTGTGATACATCAAGTTTAATAAAATGTGAATGAATCAATGCTGCTGTGCATTTAAAAATTTTATAATTAAATGTAGGAGAAAATGAGCAAAAACAAGAACAACAACAACAAAAACCAATAAAAAAACTGTGTATGACCCTACACACACACACACACACACACACACACACACCCCCTGGGAGCTAGATCTGGCTCTTCGTTGGCACCCGTTTCAATAGTCCCTGAGTTTGTACTACGGAATCATGCTTTCCCACCATCCCATTACATGGTGCTGTCTCAGCATGTTGATTTGAAGGCCATTGTTGTGTAGTCAAGTGCTTTGTTCTTCCATCCACCTATCACAGGGCTTGACAGGTCTGGCACGGTTCAGTGAGTGAAAATATGAGAAAATTTGTCACCTGATGACATCATTAACATTTTTCCAACATGACCTGTCCGAGATGAAAGTGAGCCTGGCTTCCTTCTCATTAATCAAGGGGAAAGAAGAAAATCATTTTGGTGACACAGCTCCTTAGCTGCTTCTGCTAATCCCTCTTGTCGCACCAGCAGTCTCTTTCTACGGGGCATTTAAATTCAGAGGGGACGCAGAGCCCAGAGCAGCCCTTTCTCTGGAGCCCAGGGTTGAGGAAGTGTTTTCAGGCTGCCTTGCTCTTCCCCGCGCCGGTCGAGCAGACGTGATCTTCACTCTTCAGCAGCATTTCAGAGCACGTGGCTGGGTTGGATACCCACATGTGCCCTTGGCCTTGGTTGGGATAATGGTGACTATGACCAAGGAGTGTCAGAGTCTGGGAGGCACCGCCACAAGTGCAGGGAGAAAGGAACAGAGAATTCTTTCTCTTCTAACCACACAGTCTCTAAAATGGCACTTTTGCAATAATTTAAAAGGTAATTTCTCATCATAACAGTTGTTGAAATTCTGATGCATGTGAAGAGGATCCAAAAATTCCAGAATTTATTTATAAAATATTGTGTATTTATTCTTACATGATTAAACTTCGGTCACCTTCAAAGTGCTCTTCATTTGATGCACTGCACCCATCGAGATGCTTTTGCTACTGCTCAAAACAATTTTTGAACTCGTCGATTTTGATGTCTTTTCTGCCATTTTTTGTTCCTTCTCTTCCACATTGGCAAAACATTTCCCTTTGAGGACTTTTTTCATCGGGAGAAACAAAAAAAAAGTTGCTTGTGGTGAGATCCGGTGAATAGGGAGGGTGGGACACTGGGGTCCTGCCATTTTTGGTCAATAACTGCTAAATACTCAGTGTGGTGTGGGCAGGTACATTTTCATGCTGCATGTTGTTCATATAAATCACCATCATGAAATGGGCAAATGCATTGAGAGTTTCCCCCCCCCCAAAATTCACTGAAACCAAACTCAGCCTCTCACACCACTGCCAGTGGGTACAGAGATGCACATGGGTTCCTAGAACATGCACCTAGCAGGGGAAGCCTGGACCACAAGGGGCCTGCCCTCCAGAAGATCTTTCCGTTTGTTTGTCCCCACCCCCGCTTTGTACAAATGAAAGGAAACAAGGGTCAGTCTTGTAAATCTGTGAGAGGTCAAACCTGAAGAGACTAGTCAAAAGGTGGCACATTTTTATGGGCCTTTCCCTGTGCTGGTTGAATTAGTCACTGGGATACCCACTCCCTCCCCTGAAGGAAAATGCTGCTTCCTCCCTCAATAACGTCATACTTTTGACTTGCTTTGGCCAATGAAATGTGAACAGAAGTGACATGAGTCACTTCCAAGCAGAAAGTTTAAGAGCCACGTTCTCTCTTCCCTCTGCCAAAGCAATGTCCCAGATAGTGGCTGCTCCCCCAGTCTAGGTCCCAGAGAGAAGTGACATGGAGCACAGCTATGACTGGTCCTGATGGACATGAAAGATGAGTGAGAGACAAATGTTTGCTATTGTCAGGTCGCTGAGCTGTTAGCGTCATTCGTTACTGCAGCAGAACTTAGCGCACCCTAAGTGATACACTCCCTAACTCGCAAAGGAGTGACCTGTCCAAGTCCCATGGACAGGATCCTCTTGATGTGAAGACTCCTCCACAAAACCGAAATAACGAGAACTGCACAGTATGGACTATCTTGGATAAAGATAAGACAGTTTAGGTGTAATTACGCGATGGGCCGGTGGCTGCCAAGGGGAAAGACTATGTGTGCTAGTGGAGGTGAGCGTGGCGGTTAGGGACCAGAGGGCCTGGGGTAGAGTGCAGCAGTGGTCTGGGACTCAACAGGCTGGGCTTGAGTCCTGCTCTTCACTAGCTGTGTGGCTTTGGACAGACGCCTTGGGCTCTCTAATCGTCTGTACCTGCAGGGTGTGAACTGAGTCATATGTGTATGGAAGAGCCACGTCAATTGTGGGGCCTCCCGTCAGGATACTTGTTGTTCCTCCTTCTCCTTGTTGGCCCGAATACTAATGTGGGAAAAGGGTGGGAGGTTGCATTGTAGCGTGAACAAGACGGGGGTGTGCCTGCAGACTGAAAGGACTCCAGCCTTCCTCAGGGAGGGGCCTTGTGTTTGATGTTTCCGGTGACACGTTTGGGTGGCAGCTTTATAGATCTCTTGCTCTCTTAACCTTTTTTGGAGCGTGGGCCAAAGCAATGGTGGAGAAAGATGTAGATCACTCCTCAAAAAACAAAACAAAACAAAAAACAAACAAATAAAAATTTTTTTAAAAATAATTAATTTCTAATTATTTTGTTTTATGCATTTTAAAAATGCATAAGGAATTCATTTTAGTGTTGGCAAGATATTAAAAAATATAAATTTGTGATAGAATAATACACATCCTTCCTTATTTGTTGGCAGAGCTAACGTCAATATTTCAGAATTGTATTGAGCATAAATAACATTTCGTGATGTGATGGGAAAACTATCTGGGTTTCTTTTGTCACAGTGAGGTAAGTACCACTGTGCTTGGTTGTCAACATTCAGTTGAAGGAAATGAACACTTTTGGCTAGAGGCTATTGAAGATCTTTTTTCTAATTATTTTGTATTCAAGTTCATGGGCTCCCTAAATGCTGTCAGATTCTGTGGACTCCAGGTTAAGCGACCTTGCACTAGCTGGATTTTCTTACGGAAGTGACATTGCTCCTCTGAGTCTCTGTGTTCTCATCTATGAAGTGGGTGCCTTACCCTTGGTGTTCTTTCTAAGTGTGGGATTTGGTTACCCAAAGGCGAGTAGCACTTGTGGGGCCCTGACTCCCTGGGTAATGGGTTTTAAGAGATAGCACCAAAGTAGAGAAACAAGCATAATTGCCTGCCTCCCCTCTTGCCCAAAGTCCCATGAAATGACAAGAGAGAGGGAGAAGGACACAGAAGACATAGATGAGAATATGTAAAGCAACAGACTGAGAAGCAAGAAAGAGTGGCATTGATGAACCAGAATTTTTGAGGAATTCCTGACAGTTCAAAACCAGATCATGGAGTTGGAGAAACAGCCATTGGAGGAGGTCACCATCTAAAACATACTGAAAGAATATTGATTTTAGGAGTGCTTACTCTGTGTCGAGCTTTACAAGGGGAGATTCCCCACCGCAGAATTTATATATGAAAAATTGGATATTTATTCTTACATGTTTAAACTTCAGTCACCTTCAAAGTGCTCTCTGTTGGATGAATACACTCATGAAGATACTTTTCCCACAGCTCAGAACAGTTTTTGAACTCGTCGATTTGGATGCCTTTTAGTGCTTCTGCCTTTTTTTTTCTCACTACCCCTTCCACATCGACAAAACATTTCCCTTTGAGGACTTCTTTTCATTCAGGAAAACAACAACAAAAAAAGTCACTCAGGGTGAGAGCAGGTGAATAGGGAGGGTGGGGCACGGGGGTCATGCTGTTTTTTGGTCAAAAACTGCTGAGCACTCAGTGTGGGGTGGGCAGGTGCGTGGTCATGCTGCATGTTGTTCACGTAAATCACCACCATGAAATGGGCAAACGTGTTGCAAGAGTCTCCCTCCAAAAAAAAATTCACTGAAGCCAAACACAGCCTCTCAGAACAACACCAGCTGGTACATGGGTGCAGATGGGTTCCTAGAACACTCACCTAGCGGGGTAAGCCTGTACTACAAGGGGACCACCCTCCAGAAGGTAATTCAGGGTTTTCTGGGTCCCCCTAGTATATTTGAATTATTTATTTCAATCCTCATAATGATCCTGCAATGTAGATTCCCTTACTATCCCCATTTTACAGATAGAGAAATTGAGGCTCATCAGGTTCAGGTACTTTGCCCAAGATCACACAGCCAGAGAGCGACAGAACCAAGATGTCTGGCTATGTGACTTCAAAGCCCATGATCCTGTCTTCTACACTCTCCAGGTAGTTAATTGTTGCTTTCAATTCATATGTAGGAAGGAGCCCTCTTTTTAAAAAAAGTCCTCCTAGGATCTGCAGGCTTAAGAAACTAGGATGAAAGCTTCTGGGTTCGGGAGAAGCTTAAGCTGCACCCTTCCACTTTAAGAGTGACTGTGCCCGGCAGGAGCTGGCTGGTTCTGGGGGCTGTCAGGGGAAGCCACACGTGTGAACACAATTACCTCCCTGTTTCTCTTCATCTCTTTCCTGAACACCATTTGACCTAAAAATACTCCTTGACATTATGCACAACATTGAAGAGACATTTATTTGGCCCTGACCTTTGTACTGTTCCCACTAAAAGAGAGTCAGTGACATACAAATGGGACTGAATTATTTATAGGCCCACGGGGAAATCAAAGTTGCTTTTATTTCTATGGGAAGTGTATTGAGAAGGCTAAAGAGCACCAAATTAGCCTTGGCTCCTTGCAGAGGGACTTGAGTTAGATTCAAGGGTGCTTATTAAAGTTGGGGTGCTCTTCACCCCTGGGATTTCATAAATCCATACACCTGGGCTGTTGTTCTTTTCAAATGCTTTTTCAGGGGACAAAGGTCTGTACCCTTCTTGACAAGAAGCCACCAGGATGAGAGTGGAGGTATAAGGAGTGTCTGGGAGCTTAAAACACACATGACATTGGTCATTTATGAATGTATTTAGTAAGTCAGTTGACACTGATTGAGCACCTACTTGAGGCTGGGAACTGGAGAGAATAAGATGAGTTCATTAACTCACTCATCCAGTGATTCAACAAATGTTTATTTAATGTCTTCTTTAGAGAGGTATGCGTCAGGCACACGTGAAGTGCGTAACAAGATTGACAAGGCCTTGCGCGCCTGAGTAAGACATGGTTGCCATCTTTAGGGAATTCAGTGTGATGAGGGCCTTCATCATCACCACCATCATCATCATCATCATCACCATTTATTGAATGCTTACTATTTGCCAGGCACTGTCCCAAATTTTTACATGTATTAATTCAGCTAGTCCTCAAAAGCATTCAGTGAAAGAGGAATTATTAATGTCATGTCTTTTTTATAGTTAAGGACAATGAAACTACAGAGTTTAATCGATTCCCTCAAGGAGTCACACTTTGGAAGTTGTGAGGCTGGGATTCGAACCCAGGCAGTCATGAACCGTGTTGTCGTAGAGGTGTAGGTACGGACTCCAAGTAAATCAGGGAGAGGGAGTTTAAAGTGATTCTTCAAAGAGGAGTACAAGTTTCCAGGTGCCCAAAAGGGGTGCAGGGAGGACCAACCCCTTAACCTCTCTGCACTTCATTTTCTCAGGATGTAAAGTTCGTAAGAGAAATAGATGAGAAAACGTAAGTATAAACGCCTCCTTCCAGGTACTTGAGGGGGCGGCTGAAGAGCACACATCTCATTTCTTTTCTCTCTTCCTTCCTGGTACATTCAGAGCCCCCAGCTTGATGCCCCAGGACACCTCAACCTCATCCTGAGATGCCAATCTCTCAGCCTTCAGGACTGCCCGGCTTCCTATGAAGATTCTGCTTTTCTACGTGAACTGTGATGTGAAAAGCTGCAGTCGGAAAACAGAAGACACTCAGTTGATCCTTTTCAATTGTTTATTTCTTTTGTCTGTCCTGAGTAGGGCAGAAATTTGCTCTGGAACCAAATTCTTGAGCCTTCCATTCATTCTGGGGGACCCATAAACATGATTGGACCTGTGTTATCACCCTTGTCCCTCTTGTGCCTTTGAGCTCACCAGCTGGGTCTGTCCGTCTGGGCTAAATCTCTCTGACACCAAGTTTGAGCCTTCTTCCATTTGGCTTTTAGGTGAACACACATCAGCATAATGGAGGTTTTCCTCTGGGGGAGTACGTTGCTTTTTCAATCATTTAACTTTACAAACAAGAGCTTCACGGGCAGAGAAGGGAGCTTGTGAGCTTCAGAGGAGCTGAGGGAGAGAGGGAGAGCTTGCATGGGAGGGTTCCATATTTGCATTGACTTTAAGCATAGGTTTATAGCCGAAGGTGGGTACTAAGGCTGAGGCTCCATTACCTGGGCAGGTAGCAACATGAAGAGACCGAGAGCCTGTGTCTTTTCTCCCAGAGGAGGAAGAGAATCCGTCCCCTTTGTGTGAGTGTGGGTACCTGCTAGATGAAATGCCATCCAGTCATTATTCCTGAAATCCCAGGCCGGCGCTCCTTTGAGGCTGGGGGTGTGAGAATCAGGCTCATTTCATCCCATTTCGTTCAGCATAAGTACCAGAGAGGGGAATCCTTGCGGGAGAAGGTGTTTTTATTGAGGTGGGGGGTGGGCATTAAGGGAGGAGGTTCTTAATGGGGTAATAATAACATTAGTGAATTAATGTTTATTGAATTCGCAGTACGTGCTAGGAATTGTGCAACATGATTGTCAATAACCCTATGAAGTATTATTATTGGCCACATTGAAACAGAGGCTCAGACACGCCCAAAGCCACAGAGCAGGTGAGTGGGCGGGGCTTCCGTCGTGGGCGGGGCTTCCGTCGTGGGCGGGGCTTCCATCCTCTGCGTGTCTGATTCTGGAGTTTTGCTCTTTTCTGCCCGGCTACCCTGTGGAATAGGCCAACCAGAAAAGAGTATGGGGGCCTAAGAATGCAACTTAGTGATCCAGGTAGCACCATAGATTTTTTTTTTGGAAAGTCAAAAGTACAAAAGAAAAGATATTCCATTCAAACAGTATGGACATGTGGCTATTCGCTAGAAAAAAATTTAGAGCTCCATCACATTGTATATAGAAGAAATCGCAGATGGATTAAAGAGCTACGTGCAAAACAACCACCCGCATAAAAGCTCTCCTACGTGACTAGAAAGGCTGGGAGGAACCACAGAAGAATGTATAAAGGATTTATGAGTGACATGTTTTCTTTATTATACCTTTAATTTTTAAATAAGCAACGGGTTATTTTAAAACTAGGAAAAACACAATATATCAATCTTTCCACGTTCATTCCTTGGTGTTTTTCCTTTCACTTCTCTGTCCTACTCTTTTCTCCTCTCCTTCCCTCCTTTCTTTCTTGCCCTCTCCTTAAAGGAAAAGAAGATGCGTTTCCAGGCGCTCTAAGGAGGAACAAATGGGGGAGCTGGGCCTGGGAATTTTGTCAGGAGACAGAGGGACCAAGGGAAGAGGGAGGGGAAAGGGAGGTATCCCTGTGCCTGGTGCCTTATACTTTTCATTCCTTATTGTCTTCTTGACCATGTGGTTTCCTAAGCGTTGTTCTCTTCCCCATTAATGTCACCAGGGAAGGACACGGAGGCTAAGAGAGTGGAGTACCTTTCCAATGCACGACAGAGACCCAGTCCCTGGGGCAGCCCAGCCCACACTCCTTCTGTCCCTGTGCTGTCCTCTAGTCAGCATGAACCTGTGCCACCCCTCTCAGGGGCTTCAGACCTTGGAGAACCTCTCAGCTTTGGCTCCTGAGAGTTGCTGTAAAGTCCCTCTTCTTAACACAGACCAATGGTGGTGTTTCCTACCTGTGCTTCGTCAGCCCCTGTGGGGATCTCAGAAAGCCCCTGAAAGTGCACAAAGCCTCTCTCTGCGCTTTCAGCTTGAACCCTTTTGGATCTGATTGGACTGTTTCACTATAATGTTTACATCTCAGCTAAAAAAGAAAAAATAAATAAAAAAGCTGCAATTCTCCCAGGACAATATTTGGCCTAGATTCTCCTAGGTAGGGACAAGTCCACCTCAAAGTTGCTGTCAGCAGAGTTGGACCCAAGTGGGAACACTGGATAGACTAGAGGAGAAAGGCTGTAGCTGGCTGGCTATGGGGCCGAGGGAAGGGAAATTTCTGTGGCGACGCTGGGGAGTATCTATTTATTGTGTGTGTGACCTTGATTGTGTATTCAACAGGGAATGAGGAAACATTTTCAGTGGGCTAGGCAGTGGGGAATTGAATAGTGAACAAGCAAGCCCCAGTGCCTCCCACCCACCACTCTGCCAACCCAAGGTCAAGGTCTAGTGGAAAGCCTGCCATGACTACAGACCATCATGGCCCGGGATAATGCGGGGAGCGCTGGAGGAGGGCACAGGGCTGGGATGCGGGGCGAGACACCGGACCCAGATGAGGCCGTGACAAAGACCTCTCCTGACCCAACTGCAGCCAGTCTCCTCGGATCCCTCTCCTTGTGGAGGACTCAACCTTGGCCTTGAAGTTGAACAAAGTTGACTTCGGACTTGAACAAGCTCTAGTCCACAAAAGCTGAAGGCTGCAATCCTAGGATGACCCTAGTCCCCCCTAAAGTCAAATCTGCCAAACGAACTTGCTGTTTGTTAAAGCCAACGCTGAAGATGTGACCCCCATCTCCCAGCCTCTGTGGGAGCACTGGAGGCTAATGTCCTTAAGAGCCAAGTAGCAGACCCGTGGTTTTCATGTGGACTGACCCCAAGTCCCGCTTTTTGTAAATTTTTACCTCCCCGTCTCTGCTCAAATTCCCACCATTTCTTTTTCCTACGGTCAGTAGTTACTGAAGAAGTTCTATTTTCACCGCTTTGACTTGTGTCCGGCCATGTCTGTCTCTGACAGTGGGGACTGTGGTCAGGGAAGATGCGTGGAAAGGGAGGGGTGCTGAACTCGGGCATGGGGATGGAACATTCCAGGCAGAGAGAATAGCTTGGACACGTGACACATGGAGTCCCACGGAACTGGAGAAGTTGGAAGAGGAGTCGGTCCCGCTGGAAGTTGGTATCCTCAACCCATTACACTCTTAGTGTCCCCATGACATGACACAATTTCGAGTCACGATTTCACTACCTACCTCTTTGCTGTCCTGTTTGCCCCCCCCGCCCACCTGTCCCAGAAGGGCTCCTGTCGGTTTGTTTGCAGAAACAAGGGGACTTGCGGAGCTGTTGAGTTCTTGTCTCTTCTTGGAGCGTCTCTGGGGTGGCTTTTCTGGGCATGCCCAGTCCTGGGGGAAGAGCAGGTCCTTGATGGCTTCTATTGCCATGTTTGATCTGACTAAGCTCCTATTGAATTTCTTTTCAGGCACACACTCGTATAGTCCTAACTTAAAGAAAACCTGTTGTATGAAAGTTTGAGCATGTAGAATTGAACACTAAGCCCCAGAACTCTTTTTTACACACACAGAAGAAACTTTGGGACCAGAAGACATTTTTACAAGGTGGTCCCTCCTAACAAAGTGTAATGTCGCCCCCCACCTCTAGTAGTACTAGCAATTTTCTTATAAATGCAGAAGGAGAGCTGAACTTCAAAATTTGAAAACGGGATGTCAGGAGATTATGTGGCCAGTGTGGTAACTCGTTGCCTGAAGAAGATGATTTTGACTAGGAAGGGCGAAAAGGGGATTTGGAATTTATGCAAAGTGTTGCAAAACTCTCAAAACTCTTCCAAAAATCATCTGTTCTATTACGCCACCAATAAAAGCCTGGGACCTGGGCATCCACATTTTTTATTTTTTTTGGTTATTATTATTATTTTTTAGTGTTGAATTGCTTTTTTGCTTTGTTTCTCCAGGGCAAACCTGTCTACAATTGTATAAGAAAGTAAATGAAGAATTTGATTTACTTTACAGACTATTTTCCTGAAACGTACCTACTTGCTAAGGCAACAGCAAGCAACTGAATAAAACTCAGTTGCTCCAAAGTCAAAATTGTCGAAAATTGTCTAAAGTGGTGTCGTGATTGTCACTCTTCTCCAAGCTGTTCTGGAGAGGCCGTGTGGATACCAGGGCAGTCTTCTAAGAGACAGCCCACTGTGAACATCAAAGAAACATCTGGCTATGTTTGGAAATCAGCTGCTAAAAATACCTCCATATGCCAAGGCCAGTCACCCATGTAGGAACTTGTCAGATTCCTTTTCAATAACACCCCAGCTTGAAGCGTGCATGTGACAACTCCCAGAATTCTGCTAATGATCCAAGAAATAAGAACCCAGAGGACATGGGGGTCTTCATCTCTGGCTCCCCCAAGTGGATGCCACGCAGTTCTGAAGATGCTGTTGGTCTGGGGTGAATATTTTTTTCATTAAGTTGCTCGTAGCTCCTCTCTTTAAGTTTGAATATGATTTGATTATACTCGTGTGTGGGCTAAGTGTCATGACATTTTTGGCATCATTTTCATCTAGGATTTCACTGGCCGGTGGGCTGTTTACTACCAGGGTACTGTGCTTAGCACCTTCTACACACCACCCCATTGAAATCCACTTCAACCCAAATGATTAGGTGTTTGTGTTACCTCTATTTTACAGATGAGAAACCTGAGGCACCATGAGATTAAAGACTCCTCCACTCACAATGTGAGTCAGTGGTGCAGTCAAGTTTTTGGCTATTACAAGTAAAACTGCTATTAACATTTGTGTATGAATCTTTGTATGGACAACTGTTTTCATATCTCATGGGTAAATACCCAGGAGTGGAATGGCTGAGTCTTACGTTAGGTGCATGTCTGACTTTCTAAGAACCTTAGAAACTGTTTTTCAAAGTTATAGCATTTTAAACTCCTACCAACATATATGAGGATTCCAGTACTCTATATTTTTGCCAACTCTTAAAATGGTTAGTCTTTTGAATTTTAGCCATTCTAATAGTGGCATCTCGTGGTTTAAATTTGCATTTTCCTAATGATTAATGATATGGAGCATCTTTTCATGTACTTATTTGCATCTGTATTTATTCTTTATTAAAGTGTCTGTTCAAATGTTTTGCTTATTTTCAAAAGTGTTTTTTTTTTAAGTTTTGGGTTTTAAGAATTCTTTTATTTCTTTCTTTTTTTTCCTTTCCATTACCGTATATTTAACTCTCTCTCCCACTTCTCCCATCTTCTCCCCACTCGCCCCCAAATAACATTAAATTATTGATTGTGTCCATGGGTTTTCTTTGTTTGTTTGTTTGTTCTTTGTTGCTTTCAGTTTTATATTACACATATGAGTAAAGTCATACAGTTTTTGGTTTTTTCTGTCTGGCTTATTTCTCTGAGCACGATGATCTCTAGGTCCATCCACTTTGTTGTAAATGGCAGTATTTCATCTTTTCTTATAGTTGAGTAATATTCCATTGTGTATATGCACCACAGTTTCTTTATCCAGTCATCTGTTGCAGGGTACTTTAATTGTTTCCATATTTTGGCCATCAAAGACCTCAAATTGCCAAAGCAATACTACATGAAAAGAATAAGGCTGGTGGAATTACACTCCTTCACTTCAATTTATATTACAAAGCATCAATAATCAAAACAGCTTGGTATTGGCAGAAAAACAGAAATATAGACCAATAGAACAGAACTGAAAACCCAGAAATAAATCCACAAATTTATAGATAAATAACTTTTGATAAAGGAGCAAAAAATATGCAATGGGGAAGAGACAGCCTCTTCAGTAGATGGTGCTGGGAAAACTGGAAAAACATATGCAAAATAATGAATCTGAGCTGTAAACTCTCACCATATACAAAAATTAACTCAAAATGTATTAAAGATCTTCATATAAGACCTGAAACAATAAACTGTATAGAAGAAAACATAGATACTAAACTTATAGACCTAGGGCTCAAGGAAGACTTAATGAACCTGACCTCAAAGGCAAGGAAAGTAAAAGCAAAAATAAATGAAGGAGATTATATCAAACTAAAAAGGTTCTGCACAGCAAAAGAAACCATCAACAAAGCTAAGAATTCTTTATATAACCTGTAACTTTCTATTTTTAAGAAAATTTCTTTCTGTCTTTGATTCAGTTTGGATAATTTGTATTTACCTGTCTTCAGATTCACTAATTCTTTCTTTCACCATGTCTAGTCAACTCTTAAGCCCATTGAAATAATTTTTCATTTCAGATAGCACATTTTTCATTTTTAGAAGTTCCCTTAGATTCTTTTACAATTATCTTTTGAATGTCCTCTGTATTTTCACCCATCTGGTTAATATTTTCCTCCAAATTCTTTCACATACTACATAATAGTTATTTCAAAGTCCGTGTTCATTTATCTCATCATGAGTGTCAACTCTTGGTCTGCATCTAGTCACCTAGTTTTCTCTTGATTTTCTTTTAGTTTTTTCTTTCTGGTCTTGAGAAAAATGTATCCTGCTATTTTTTATTATATGCCAGAATTTGGATATAAGAACTAGACTGAAGATGATAATAATTTATGTCAGAAATGCCTCAGTTTCTTCTCTTTCAGGCAGCTAGCACAAAGGGGTTAGTCTCTTCAGTTAATTAGAAGTTGATCTACTTGGGGCTGGTTTGCTGCTTTAGTTAGTTTCAGCTGACCTCTGATTAAATGTCTTGAAGATGGGACCAGGATGCTCCCTCCAGATGATATTTGTGACTTCAGAACTTCAAGATGACAAGCTCTAACTGCTTTCCAGGCAAGTCCCCAACTTCCTGTACCACCCCTTACTTTGCAAACGTCCAGTGGGTGGGATCTGGCTCCAGCAGATCTCAGTCCTGCTCATGTGCAGCTATTAAAATGTTGGCATGTTTCCTTTGTCCCATCGAAGATCTCCTTTACGTCCTTGACTTTATTTTCCACTACATTTTTCTGTTCTTTTTCTCTCAAGTGGCTTTTATCACTGAGATACTTTAGTTACCATTTTTTCCTAAATTCTTCCTGATCCTTCATTTTTTCCCTCTTTTGCAGTTACATAAACTTTTCTTTGAGCTTTTATTCACCCTTAATTTTAGGAGATATTCTTATTTTCATCATTTCTGGGTGATTATAAAGAATTCATTTTTTGTTTCCTTGGTTGATTCCTCTTGCAATTTATATTTTTAAAAAATGTACCTTTTCATGATACTCCATTTCTCCCCCTGCCCCACATTTTTTGGGAATATGTCTCTTGCTCTTTATTATCTTGTGAATTATAAATGTGAATCCACCTAGTCCATTTACTGAAGAGTTGGGCCAGTCTGCAGCTGCAAAATCTGGTTTAATTTTTATCATTTTGCTCTGTAGGCACACTCCCCATCGTATTTTGTGCTGACAGCCAAGCTATTTCATACGCAACCTCTTAGTGTGGTCACCTGCCAATGTTGATTGCTTCTATTTTATTTCATTCACCTTTAGCCAGTCTCTCTGGCTAGGTCACAGGCAATTCATCCTGACCATATTAGACCCTGACCCATCCTGATTAGGGATTATTTATTTATTTTTGGATAAACCTTTCATATCTGTGACATTCATTTTCAAGGAAATTGGTTTGCTGCTTGATGTCCGAGGAGGCTATTTATTGAGATTCAACCTCACCAAAAATAATGATAATAATGACAACAACAGCTACTCACGGCCAGGTACATGGTCTGTGTCATCTCTAATCCGCCCAGCATTCTGGCATGGTAAATATTATCTCTGTTTTGCAGATACATTTTATTTATACTCCCACCATGTTCCAGGAAGGTTTACTGAAGCTTTATAGGGATTCATAAAATATAGCATCATAATGAAAGGTGAAGGCAGAGAAAATAGTTTTTAAAAAGCAGTGCGAAAATGGAGTCACGTTGCATTTAAGAACCTTGACTGCAACCCTAGGAATATTCAGTGGTGGGATTGCTATTTGAACCTGGTTCCTTTGGTTGCTAAAAGCTCTGATGTTTGTGCTCAGCTAGACTGACTCAGGCTGAGCAAGGAGAAGAGACAGGCAAAATTTGGAGGTCAGACCTCACGGGGGACTGTCTGAAGGTGGGCTTTTGAGTTGTATGCATCAGGCTGGGCTCCAGTGTTACTCCAGAGTGCTGGTCAGGAGGGCTGATCACTCTCTGGGCTCAGACTCAGGAGACAGGAGGGCCACTCCCATCTCCAAGACTCATTGCAATGACAGATCACTGAGTTCCTTTACAAGAGCCACTCCGTGGCATTTATCGAGCACCTGCTGTGGGCACGCCATGCACCAACAGGCGCAGGGGTCCAGATGTGACAAGATGGGTATCGTCTTTGCCCCCAGGGAGCTCATAGTCCAGTGGGTAGGGCGGATATTAAAGAGAGAATATACATGTAATAAATAATGACATGTACTGTGAGAGAAAAGAAGTGGATTCAAGAGGAGACGAGCATGGGGCTAATCTGGGGTGAGAAGGGGGATCAGGGAAGGTCCTGTAAAGAAATATCGGATGAGCGGAGACTTTCGAGTTGACATCTGTCTGTCTTTGCGTGACCCTTATCCCTTCCTTTGATAATAGAGCTTCTATGGGAGAAGCCCATTCATTCCATGTAGGTTGGATGTGGTTGTCCTCGAGTCTCAGGTGTGGCATGTCACCCAGACCCAGTCAGTCAAGAGTCCTCTAATGCTCTGGCCACAGCGATGGTTCAAGGGCCTGCACGTGGTCTGAGGGAAACCAGAATCTGCCCCGGGCCCCTCCTCCAGAGCTAACCGGCAGGGTGCTGCCTTTCCAGGCTGGTTCCACCCACAACCACGTGAGGCTGGACCTGCACGGGGAGAGGCTGGCCACGAAGCGAGAAAGACTGCGCACTGTGAAACCCCAGGCGTGCTTTGGAACCCCCAATCCAGCCTGACTTGTTGGCGACGTGAACCGGTGAATTTCCTGCTTTTGGGGAGCTAAGTTAATTTGAGACAGGCTCCCGTCACACGTATCTGAAAGGAGCCTACTACAGGTCTGAAAACTGGTGGAACTGAGCCCTGTAGACATTGGGAGGAACAGGGAGCAGCATTTCTGAGGGGCTGAGGTGAGAGAAAGCTTGGTGTCACTGAGGGAGGCCAGATGAGGGGGACAGTACATTGGAGTTGCGCACTGTACAACGTTGCCTGGATGAGGGGTGAAGGGAGTTGGTGGAGGTGCCTGGTTGAATAGTGTCCCCCGCAAAATTCACATCCATCTGCAACCTCTGAGCGTGGCCTTATTTAGAAATAGGGGCTTTGCAGATGTCATTAATTAACATGCGGTCAGAGTGGATTAGGGTGGGCTCTGAATTCGCTGACTGGTGTCATTCTGAGAAGGCCATGTGATGACAGAAGCAGAGACTAGAGTAATGCCAAGGAAGATGAGGGAAGGACTTTCTCTTCTAGAACCTTGGTTTCTGGGAGAAGGTTCTAGAAGCTTCTAGAACCATGGCTCTGCCAACACCTTGATTTTGGACTTCTAGCCTCCCAAACTGTCTGTGGTACTTTGTTAGGGAAAAGGATATAGTGGGTAAATATCCCAGTTTCCTCATCCCTTGGAGGGCAGCTCTGAGCATGTCCCATAGTCCCTGCAATGGTCTCTAGGGGGACTGAGGCCCAGTTACCCCCAGAGTCACCTGCTCATTAATGCATCCTATGCTGCCTCTCCTCCTTTCTCTCTCTCTCTCCCAGTCCTTCACTTTGCCTCCTGGGATCACCTCCCAAATAAACTACTTAAGCCCAAGTCCTTGTCATAAGTCTGCTTTGGGGTGGGGAGGAGCGGGAGCAGACACCATTTAAGCCAGTGGCGGTCCAGTGGAGAGGGCCAGGGCGAAGTTGGTGAGGCACATCACGGAAGGCTTCCTAGACAGATTGATGAGTTTGGGTTCAATCCTGAGCGTCACAGACAAAATGAGAGCAGAGAGTGACATCTGAAAGTCAGTTTCTAGGGGTCCCACTGGCAGTGATTTGGAGAGTGGCTGGTAGGGCGGTGAAACAGTTGTGGGGGGCACGATGCCGTGTTCTCCTTTTTATAATTCACGATCTGAGGTGAAGGTCTCCACTGGGGATGGAGCGAGATGCACAGGAGGCTCGCCGAGACGAAACTGTTCTCCCCTTGAATGTTGGGGACCTCTTGTTATGCTGTAGACTCCCTTAGTTAAGACTCAATTGCTGAGTAATTCTCATTATCTCTTCTCGCAGACAGACAATGAACAGCTGTCAAGCTTGTCTTACAAAACAGGACAATTTTTTCCCCATTAATGTAGCTCAGGGTTGGAGTGAGCGGAGGAGCACATGTGGCCATGATGGAATATTCTGGCAGTGTCTCTGCCAGCCCTGTTTTCAAGTGAGCAATAATTTCCCTGCTGTCACGGGAGACAGAGTTGGGAGTAGGGAGCGAGGCAAAGGTGACCTTTGAGATCTGCTTCCCGTTCTGGTTCCCATTGCCCTTTGAGAAAGAGACCTAACTGCAAGCCCTTTGGAATTTGCTTAGAATTCATATTTGTAGCTATTTGATGGGATATTGGGACATGCTTTCACCGGAGATTGTTGGTTAATTGCAATTAGTTGGGAAATGGTCAGAACCAGAGTTTAAATGTTGGAAGGGGAAGGAAGGATTACCTAGCCACAGATGAGATGCTGGGCACATAGTAGGCACTCAATAAAACCATCCATCTGTACTTCTCCTCCCCCATTCTTTCCTTTCTTCCTCCTCCTCTTCCTGTCCTGCCCCCAGCATCATTTTTGATGCCTGAACCACCCCTACACTATACCCACTAAATGCTGTCCAACCTCAGTTTTGAGTACTGCCAATGACAGGGAAGTCACTCCTTCTCATTCAATTCCAGGTCAGCTCTGACAATGAGAAAATTCGCTTTTTGAATGCTGATATGAAATTTATGTCTCTGTATCTCCCACCTACTGGATCTAATTGTCTCTCTTCTACAGGAGTGCTTCTCAGACATTTGAAGACAGTGCTTACATCCCTGACAGCCTTTTTTTTTTTTTTGAGGTAAAAGAATAAAGACAGTTCTTTAATCTTTCTCTCTGCTCTCCTATAAACAAGATCCAGTAATCTTTTCTCTTTTAAATTAGTGGCATTGACTCCAGGTGCGAGATCTCACCGAAGGAACCAGACTTGAAATATCACCTCCTTTCTTTTGAGCAATGTACCTCTGTTGATACAACCTAAGTCTTTACATATTTTCATTTTTCATAGTTTTGGTGGCTGCCACTTTCTACTGCTACCTTAGCATTGACTAAGACCCTGAACTGGGAGAGGCCAGGCAGGTGAGGCAAACAAGCAAAACATTATGAGTGAGGTTGTGTTTAACTGAAGAGTTCATGTCCCTTTCATAGCAAGCAGGAGCTCTCAGCTCCAGCTGATTGCCATCCAGGATAGAGGCTCTGCATTAACAACTAGGAACTTTTACCTAAAAAAGTCTAGATTTGCAACTTCTTTAAAACCTGACCCCAAAGATGTGGCAATCTTGCGCTCACCTTCCAGCATGGCTGGGGCTGAGCTGGGGCCGCGCTGTGGCTGCCAGAGGCCCTTAGGCAATCCTGCAGAAGCAGCTGAGAAGGCACTGAACCGCTTTCTACGTGCGTGACCATGCTGACTGCCTGTGTCAAATGGGGGGGGTCAAACAGTGCCCAGGAGAGGCTGGTGCAGCATGGCGCAGACGCTCTGTTCCCTGATGTCATTTATGGGAGTCATAACAAGGGCAGAGGCCCCATCTGGGGTGTTCTGGAGTCTTAGCATCTTGCACTTTATTATGAGAAATTCTGCAAGCTATTGCTTTAGTGTCTCCGGTAGAGAATGGAAGGGGAGATGTGGTAAAAAAAATAATTAAAAATAAATTAAATATGTGCCATAGGGGTAGGGAAAGCTAAGTGTTAGGATGGAACATAAAACAGGAAAGGGGAGGGAGAGGTGGGGTGGGTGGGGGGCTATTTAGATATGGGGGTCAGGGAAGGCTGTTCTGATAAGGTGACTTTTGACGAGTGGTCTGAACTAAGGGAACAAATGAGCCATGAGGACACCAGGGGAAGAGAATGTTTAAGCAGCAGGTGCAAAGGCCCTGAGGTCAGAATGCTCTTGGTGTGCTTGAGAAGCATTGAGGGGCCTGTGACTATGGATGCAGTGAGGGATGAGGCCGTGTTGGAGGCCGCGGTAGGAGGCGAGGGCAGGGACCACGTCATACAGGGTCACAGGGGCCATGGTGGGCATGTGATGATGTCAGTATTCAACAAATATTTATTGAGCTCCTTCTGTGAGCCAGACAATGTACAAGGTGTTACAGACACATCAGGGAACAAAATGGATAAAATCTCTGCTTTCATGGGGCTTAAATTCTAGTGTATGTGTGCGTGTGTATGTGTGCGTGCACTACAAATGATAAAATATGCAAGTAGCATCTACGAGAGCTATCCGGAAAGTATCCAGCCATGTAATATGAAAAATAGAGGCATTATGGCTGGATTTTTCCCGAGGCCCTTGTGTGCTATATACAGAGGGAAAATAAAGCAGGGAGGGGAGACTGGCATGCTTTCAGGGCCACATCGCAAGCTCTCCGAGCCTCAGTTTCCTTATCTTCAAAGGCTCTGATAAGCATTTCCTCTTGCCATCATTGTAAGGATGAAATAAGAGGGTGTCCTCCCCAAATTCTTATGTTGAGGTCCTAATCCCCAAGACCTCGCCCTGTGACCTTATTTGGGATAGGGTCTTACAGAGGGAATCCAAGTACTATGAGGCATTAGGGTGGATTTTCCCCCCAGGAAGTGTGGCTGGCCCTTCGCATTGCTGGTTTCACCCTTCCCTCACTGTCCTCTCACATTCAGTCTGGGGTCCCTGTCATTTTGTCAACTGAAGACCCATCCTGAATCCACGCATTTGGCCACCTCTCCACGGCCTCAGTGCATCCAGGTCTCTGGGGTATGCCACTTGCTCAGAGAGAGCCTTTGGACCAGCTTATCTAAACTGTCCCTCCTGTGACTCTACCCCCACTCCAGCCCTGTTCCTCTCTGAAATCAGGTCACGTCGTATGTTGCCACTGAGTTAACTGCCTGTCTTTCCATACAGAGAAGAGTCGGGTAAACCAGGGGGACGCTCTGTCTTTCACTCTATCCACAGCATCTGGACAGTCCCAGCATGTGTCCAGTCCTCCGTAAATATTTGCTAAGTGAGTGGATTCTTCTGCCCTCCTAGACAGACAGTGGCTGTATAGACAGGATCCCCAAAACAAACAAACAACTTCTCCCCTCCATCAAAAACAAACAAACAAACAAACAAAAAACAACGAAACAACCCAAAACCTGGCAGATCTGATCAAAGAATCAGCTAGGTCTGAAAAGTGGTCTTACTGGATGGTTGTAAGGACAGGGCAAAGGCATTCTCTTGGGGGCTTAAAGGCCTCACCTCCTGAAAGGGGGCTGGACAGGTGGTCTTGCCCACGTTTGCCCATTCTCACCATCTCACTCCTGCCATCTCACTTCGAACAATCCCCACTCGCAATATAAACTGGGCTGGGGGATTCTGGCCACACCTCAGTAAGAGCCTACCCCAGTGTCCACTCCAAGACCTCAGGGAGGAAGGAAAAACTGTGGGGACACTTCCCTTTTCCAAAGGTGCAATAGCTGTGCACCTAGATCCTCTAGGCCTGGGAAACGCTGTGCGTAAGGGGCTAGTGAGGTGGGGCTTTAGCGAGACCAGAATCTCTTGGAAATCCACTGAAAATGCAGTTGCCTTTCAGGAGATTCACACAGTCAACTCCCCTTTCAGTGGGTGCCCCAGAGGCCCCCGACCCCAAGATGAAGATCAGCACACTAGAGCTAGGTGGGGACAGTGTCCCCATTTCCGTTTAATGCTACTTCGAGCAGGCGTGGGGGACGAATTTTTCAGTTCTGTCCAGCCAGACCTTCCCGAGGTGTTGAGCCACCTTGTTAATCTCAGCTCAACACAAGCCAGACCGGAGGTTGGAATAAAAATAGCTTCGTGCAGGTTAAAAGGCAAAATTAGCTTTGGTGTCTGGAATGTAAGTGTCAAGGTTGCGGGAGATGTTGGGGGCGGGGAGTCAGCGATGAGAATATCTGTGTCCTCGTCTATTCGCGTGGGTCGTTGGGAGCCGCCGAGGTGTACTGCACTGCGTGTCATGACAACGAGCTATTAACTGAGCCGTTGTAGGAGCTCCCCAGGGCTGCCGTAACAAATGACCACAAACTGGGGGGCTTAAAACAGCAGGCATGGCTTCTCTCATCATTCTGGAGGTCTGAAATAAGGGGTCAGCAGGGCCAGGCTCCTTCTCAAGGCTCTGAGGGGGAATCTCTTCTGTGCCTTCCTTGTAGTTTTTCTGGTACCACTGGAAATCCATGATGCTCCTTGGCTTGTGGACGTGTCGGTCACTTTAATCTCTCCCTCTGTTATCACATGGCATTATTCTTGTGCGTTGGTGTCTGTGTCCAAATTTCCCTTTTCTTTAGGGCCTACGCTAATGACCTCATTGTAACCTGATTATGTCCAAAATGACCCTCTTTCCAAATAAGGTCACCTTCACAGGTCCTGGGAGTTTTGCTTCAACATGCCCTTTTGGGGGGCATGACTCAACTCACAACACAAGTGTTCCCCAAGTATCCCCTGAGCACCTACTGCATGCATTAGAGCGTGACCAGGGCAGCCCCATCCAGCTTGGTGCATTTACCTACATTAAGACTTATGCTCAAACTCATCCCTTTCAAAGGTGGGACACATCACCGTGATGCCCACCCTAGGGTACAGCCACCGAAATCCATTCCATTGTGTGGCTGTGGCCCCAAGATCTTGGAGTCTCAGAAACGAAGACAGAAGATTTCATTGGCAGAATCTAGCTAGAGCTCCACCCTGGACCTCGGGTGCCCCTCGGTGTGCACAAGGCCCTGCGGTGAGCGGGCAGGGAGCGTGCGTGTTGGGATGCTGAGGGACCAGCCAAGCCCCGCACTCCGTGGCCTTGTGTGATGTAGCTCTTGTTTAATTTTTTACTTTCTGTTGATGGTTGAAAGGATTCATTCAACGATGGCTCAGGAACTAGCTGAGCTTCTGCTCCCTGCCATCGGCTACATGGCCACGTGGGGGTTGGGGCTACCGCAGGGAATGGAATTGACCAATTCTCTGTTTTTCAAAGCAGATAAAGAACCAAGGAATGAATGAGCCCCCACTGCTGGCTACGACCACCTCTTTTCCTCCTAAGAAGTCTGATATTCCAAATGTCATGACCATGACCATGGGCCCCATGCCATCCACAGCTGGGAGGGGAGAACAGACTGGTGTGTCTCTTGCACCCCCCTGCCCCCCATAGGGAGGGCTGTGCCCCGCCCCCACCCCAGGCAGGTCTGTCTATGTGACAGCCACATCTGTCAAAACAGAGGAGAGTCTTTGAACAGGGCTTGTCCCCGCAAAGCCACCTCTCCTGGCAGCTCCTAGCAACAAATTGGGAGCAAGGAGCGAGGATGACTTTCCTAATTTCACTGCAGGTTCTATTTTCATTCCAGAACTCAGTGTGATTAATAAAACTGTGACTGTGGAATAGACAGCAGGCGGGGAGAGCCACCAAAATGTGGACTCACCTTTACTGTCACCTACCAGGGCCGAGGCTAGGGTGAAGCAGGGGAGGCGCTTGCCTTGGGTGCAAAATTTAAGGGGTGCCTCCAAACCCAGCAATCAAAATAAATATTTTAATGTAATATTTTAGGTAAAAATCAACGCAGAGATAGCCGTGATAAGCAAAGCATCAAACCCTTCAGTGAGATTTCCCAGGCAAAGTTCTTAGCTTGGGACCTGGCACAGAGTAGGTATAACTCAAGAACTAAAACACAATGGAAAAGTAACAGTAACGTTAAATAACGTCCAATGTTCTTTTAAGGAATCTGCAGATAACTCATTGAATCTTCACAACGAGCCCCATGAGGTAGGTGTTATTCCTCCCATTTTATGGATGAGGAAAACAAAGGCGTGGGGAGATGAAAGGATGAGCCAGACTCCTACAGTGGGCCAGGGGTGGAGGCAGAAGGAAACCAGGTCACCTGGTGCCAGTCTCCGTATGAACAGCCCTCCTGCCCTTGACTCTCAAGACGGGCGAAGAAGACCCCCAGCATTGCTGCTGCTTCTCGGAGGCTCCGTGTTGGATTGACGCGAACAGACGTCCGAGGAGGGTAGTTCCCAGTGTAGTAAACAAAGAACATGGAATCACCCATGGTGCTTCTTTGGGACCTAATAGTGGCATCAAGTGAAGAAGAAAAACCTGTTCTTCTCGGGTTTGACATCAGCCGAATGGGTGACCCTACTGACTGGTTTCACGTGGGTCCCAGACAGCGGCCATCAGGCAGGGTGACATTGGGTGACAAGGACGAGGGGGCTTCCCTCCTTCAGCTGCCAAGTCCTGCAGAGAAGTGACCGTCTTTCTGGAGGGACAGAGCCCCTGGGTAGCAGGTCCCCAATGACAGCATTCCAGAGGAGGTGGCCCTGTAGTGGGGACAGAAGGAGAGTGGGTCAGTCCCAAGAAGCCTCTGCGATAAATGCCGGGGCTTCCTTTGGGTTGAAAAGCTCCCTCGGGGCCTCCGAAAAGCAGGGCCCTGTGCATAGGTTTTAGCTTGCCTGCAACCTTCCCGATCTCTCTGTCGCAGCTCCCTGTTTCTTTCCCTCGGGGAACCGGTCGGTTGTTTTTAATTTCATTTCTTCACCTGCTGGTGTATTGCCCACCTCCCCCACCAGCCTGGACAGCCGGGCTGGGCTGAACCGGCCTCTCTCCCCAACGCCATTTCCGGTGACATGCAGCTTGAAACGGCCAGAGTAGGAGCCTATCCGCCACGGAAAGGCAAATGCGCCCGGTCACCTGCTGGGGCTCCCGGAAGCCAGACACCCTGTGTGTTGTGTCTGGGAGCCAGGCGCTTGTAAATACCCCAATCTAGTAGCTCGAAATGGCCCCGGTAGGAGAACTGATACCACGGGGACTGGCAAACTGACAGATGGAGCTTGCTGTTTGGCTGACCGTTTCAACTCTGACCTTGATTCAGTCGCTACCTTGTAGCAGATCCCAGGGGATTCAAGATGGAAACATCAGAGCTCCCCAGCCTGCTCAGGGGCTGGGCGTGGGGTCTGAGAGGCCTCGGGGACAAATGACCGATGCAGCTCAGTGAGTGGCCGGAGGCGGTGCTCAGGGGTGCTGGTGACGAATGGCAGGTTAGAGTGCATCCCTGCTCATGGGCTGAGAGATGCTAACCGGCTGGGTACCCGTCGTCTGGTTTAAGCATCACAGTGCGAGCTGGAAAATGGAGCTGTACGGGGCACGGTCCTGTCGTTCAATCTCATTAAGTTGTGGGACCCTGGGGACCTTACCTGTCACAGTTTGCTCATGGGTTAGGATAGAAATAATAAAACGGACCCCCCAGGTGTTATTTAGAATAACTTAAATGACAGATGGAAACATAGTAGATGCTCAGTAAGGTACTCACTGAATTAAAATATGATCATCTGATGCGATGGAAGAAACAGTCTTTCCCCCTCAGGTGCTATTTTCTCATGTGCCCTCTCTCCTCGCCTTTGTCCCCATCTCTCCCCCTCTCCCTTTTCCTCTCCCTCCCTCCTCTCCCCCGTCATTTCCCCCTGTCTTTATTGAGCATTTACTCAGTGCCAGGCCTGCCTGCTCTGTACAACAATCTCGCAGGCTGATCCTATCATTATCCCCATCTTATAAATGAGAAAAATGGAGGCACGGAGGGGGTGTCACTCCGCCCATGAGTGACAGCGCTGGGATCAGAACCCAGGCACTCCGTCACGTGCTCCTGTCACATCACTTGCTGCTTGTCCCCCTCCCCCGAGACCCCCCCTCCCCCGCCGCTGTCTTCACGTCACATATGTGGTTCAGATGAAAGGGAACCAGCTGAGCAGCTGCGGCGGCCAGCTCGGGGACCCTGGCCTTGGCCGTGTGCGTGGTGGGGTGTTTGGAAGCTTAGAGGCACACTTAGAACCAGCAGGGTACGAGGGGTCGCTGCGGAGGGATGCTGAGCGTCCCCTGTCTCGGGACAGAGCCATTCATGGCGTCGGCTTTCCTCTTTCTCCCAGGAGGGGCAGGGTTGGTCCTGTCCTCTTTGTGGACAAGACAGGAGTTGGTAAAAGCAGGAGTTGGCTAAGAGTTTCAACAGCAGAAGCAACGAACATTGAATGGAACCCCCACGAGCAGGGCCCACGGTCCCTGCCCGCCTTCCCGGGTGTCTGATCCGGGTCCTGGGAGGTGCCAAGTCCCGCTGCAGCCTTGCTCCCCACTCACCCACCCTCCGAATGGCGGTGCAGCCTCCAAAACGCGAACATGGGCGTGTTGCTCCTCAGTGAAGCAGGCTTCTCATGGACCCCGGTGTGAAGCCAACCTTCCCTGAGGGCACCCACAACACTTCCCAGGCTGCCCTCGCTCTCTACCTCCTGTTTTTGCCCTGGGGCACCCACCTCACCGAACTGCTTCCAGGTTAAAACGGGCCCTCAGCTCTTTTGGGAGCACCTCAGCCTTTGCACCTCCCATCTCCTCTGTGGGAGACCATCCACGCCCCGCCCTGCTCCCTGGGGTCCCAAGCTTGGTAGAAACCTCACCTCCTCCTCGAAGGCTCTTTCACCTCTTAGACGGGGCCAGGTCTCCTGTTAGACACTCCCACAGCCCCATGTGTCCTTCCATCGCCACAGTTTGCATAGTTGATAATGCTACTCATGTGTGTGTGACAGCCTGAAAAAGACTTTGCATGGGGAACTTGTGGGGAGAGTCACAGGGCAATGTGGACCAGGCAAAGACAAAGCCCCCCCCTCCAAACAATACACACGAATGTGCACATGGACACAAACACACATACATGTACATGTCGACATGCATAAACAACACACACACACACAAACACAATACACACACACACACACACACACACACACACATACATATGCATATGAGATAACTGACCTTGTGATTTCTTGAATGGGCAGGGAAGTGTGCAAGGCATGACAGAAAGAGAATCTCTGACGTCAGGGGAGATTTCCTGGAGGTGGTGGAAGCAAAGCGAAGTCCTGAGCGAAATTCGCCATTAAGTGATGTCCTAATTGAACAGCTTTTCAAAGACTTGCCATGCCAGGATCCTTGATATGCCAGCGCATCCTTTAGTCAGTGCTCCATTTGTGTATTTGTGCTACCCTTGCTTGGATTGGTTTCTATTTTGTGTAACCAAAGAGCCTTGGAAAACACATCCAGCCACTGATGCATGGGGGAGAGTGGCAGCAGTTGTCATCACCTAGTAGAAGGAATGACATTTCCAGACGTGTGCTATCCACTGTCCGTGTCCCATCGGTCAGCATTCTCAGAGGCCAGCAACGGAATAACTTCTGGCTGAATTAAGCACAGAGGGTAACCATTTGAAGGGTACCAGGGGCTTAAGAATTAGAGGGACAAGTGGGGATGTAGACAGGAACCCAGGATGCTTCAGAGGCCAGAGAGAAGTGACCTCAGCCACAGTAATGTGCGGGAGCAGGAGATGCCCCTAAACCTGGCCTCGCGATGCACCCTTTATCTTCAGGGGTAAGAACAGGACTGGCTGGCCTTGGTTCCAGAGTCCACCCCTGGCTATGCCAGCTGGGTCTGCACCCGTCTCAGCATTCTGTGATGGGCTGTATTAATAATTCATATGTGATTGGGAATTTTTCCCAACAGGCCACCAGTAAATCATGGGAAAAGGCTGGGCATGTTTGCTAATGTGTCTACTTTTAAATGTCCCTTTAGAGAAGCTGAGTTCATCCCTGTGTTTCTTTGGTGTCTTCAGGTGGCTATTTCTGTCCCGCTTAGATATGGGAGGCCAACGACAGCTCAAATGTCAGGGCAGCTAATACCAGCAAAAACAAAAACAAACAAACAAACAACAAACAATTTTTTATAGCCAAGTTCTTTTCCTACCTCATACAAATTAAGCTTCTAAGATTTGATCTTGGAGATTCCTCAGTAGGAACTCGGGCTGGATTGGACACCTGGACATCTTGCTTTGGTCCTTCGTGAACAGGTGGTCACCATAAAGAAAGAGCCCAGCTGGCTGCCACTTGCATGCTAGGCAGACACTCACCTCCTCTTGTCCCTCCCTGACTACCACATCCCAAACACTGACGTGTGGGACACACGGGCCGTGAACACTCAGTGGATCTGAATCCAATCCCAGCCTCACCACGGCAAAGCTGGGAGAACTGGGCACTTTGCTTAACCATCTGCGCCTCTGTAACCAGGGGAAAAATAAAGATAAAAATGGTGCTTTCTTCATAGGGTCGTGGTTGGGATTCTATCAACGAACCACTAACCTGTTGGACACATAGCAAGAGCTCAAAAAAAAAAAAAGGCAATTATTATGATTATTGATAAACACTAACTTAAATCCCAAATCAACTGCTGGGTGTGCTAGAAAGAACACAGACATTGCAGTCAGATGGACTTGACTTAGAATCCAGATTCCATAAGTTATGAGTTATGTGAGTCACTTGACACCCAGCTAAGCTGCTCCCTGATTCTTAACCCACAGGAACTGTGATACGATAAATGTTCATTGTTTCAACTTGCTGAGTTTTGATGGTAATTTGTTATGCAGGCATGGATAACTAACACACCCACCTACTAACTTCTGCTTATTTTTTATTGGTTAGACTGTGTCACATGATCACTCCATCCCCATGGGGAGCTGGGAAATGTAGTTTTAAACCCAGCAGATGGCTAATCTGAACAAAGTGAGGGCTGTATTAGGCAGGAAGAAAGGGAGAATGAATCTTGCATTAGCAATTTCTTTCCTGCTGCTTTATTATATTTCTTATAGCATAACGCTGCAAGGAGTTGAAAATGGTTTGTGGGTAACACCCCCCTTTTATCTCCCTTTAGTAATTTGGGGTAAAAAGGAAGCAATTCAACTCCTAGAGTGTTACCTCTTCAGTTGCACTGTTTCAAATACAATTTTGGGACAAGAAAGGTAGGTCAAAGTCCTACCTGTGGCTGCCACCCCCTGTAAATAAGTCAGTCACAAAGATATCTGTATTATTCATCGACCATTTAATTTCTTAAAAGGGTATTAATTTAAGAACTTTTCCACTGGCCAATTATATGACTATGCATGGATGTGGAAGGATTTATAGTTTCTTAATTCTTCTAACTGGCACATTCTTCTTCACTCTTTTTTTTTAAAGAGGAAGGGACCAGAATGCCATCACAATATTTCATGTCAGATACTTGAATATCAGCCACAGGGACATTTTACAGTTCTTTTTTTCTTAATTAAATAAGGAGCATGATCCCAGTTTTTATGTTTTCATGAAACATTGATCACATCAAACACCTGTTCATGTTTTTTCTCAGTGGGAAGGACACTAACATTCATTGAAGACCCACTGTGCGCCAGGTGCTTCGCCTCTATTAACGGCTCGATATGCACACAGTAGTCCTATGATAGCAGGCACTATTATTACGCCTGTTTCTTGGGTGAGAGTCATAGAATTACTTGCCCAAGGGAGAGCTGAGGTTTGAATTGGGACTCTGGTTTCAAAGTCTTTCCATGCCACTGAATTGGCACTTACCCCCGCCCCCCCACCCCCCCATTTAAGAAGGACAAATTGGTCCTTCATGACCAACGTTTAAATTTCTTCTATTAGTTGGTTTCTTGACCCAGTTAAAGGAAAAGTTAATGTCGAAACTTTTAGGCACTTACACAGTGCCTAATTGTATTTTAATATTTGATATGCTTAGAAACTTTTGAAGAATTAGTGCTAATTCCGAGCTGATGATCACATTCTGGCATGTCTGATGGTTTGGGAACTGTGGCCTTCAGGACATCCTTGAACTTTTCTAATTATCACCAGGTGGATGTGAACGATGCTGCTTTTCAAGGAGCCTGTCGGGACTTCATTTTTGAAATAACGATTGAGGAGAAACCCTAAATCTCTTCTGAAGATGTTGGCTGAGTGACTAATTGGGGCTGTTCTATTGCCCATGAATTAGTTGCCATTGCATTCCATCAGGAGTCTAACTTCCGCTCAGCTTTAATTTGGGTGGCAGGGTCATCTTTAGTCAAGACTTTGCTTTACTCTATTTTCTCACTTTCTATTTTAAAATGAAACTTTTTTGGGAGATCATTTTCGATTCACATTCAGTTGTAAGAAATAATACGGAGAGATACCACGAGTCCTCTGGATTATTTCCCCCGATGGTAATACTTTGCAAAACTAAAGACAACCTCACAACCAGGATATCGATACTGACACAGTCAAGGTGTAGAACAGTTTCCTTGCCGCAAGGCTTCTGCCTGTTGTCCTTTTATAGCCCTGCCCAGTTAAGGTATTTTGACTGCAAGGAATGGAGTCAACCCAGGAATGCTTCCTGACCATCATCTCGCGTTTCTTCTCTTTCATTCTGGTGACTCTGGTGAGCCTGTCCATGATAGACCTGTTCTCATTGCCTCAGAGCTTGGTCAGGTGACCCAAGCCCAGCCAATCACAATAAATCATCTATCAATCATCTATCTGCTAGCAGGGATGGGTGGTAGGTGGGCTTGGGCCTAAAGTTTTTCCCTGAGAGTTTTTGATGTGGAATTGGAGAAGGGGCTTGCCTCTGGGGTCCTGGAGCTGCGGAAATGATGGAGAGTTGTTGCTTGCGGCCTATTTCTTGCCATGTAGGAAAAGCCTGTCTATTTGGAGAGAGAATGAAGCCCCACCCCCACCGTATTTTTCTGTGTATAATGTGCACCCATGTTTTTGGCCCGAACTTGCAGGGAAAAAAAAAATTCTTTCATTTTAATTTTTTAATTCAAATTTTTATGTTTATATTTAGGTACTTGTTTTTGTATTACAAACAAATTTTAGCATTTTTTTAAACATTTTGTAGTACAAAACATTGGATATTAGCAAATAATTATGAAACACAAGAACAGTTATAAGTGACAAGAAATTTTACATATAAAAATTTTTTATACAAAAAAACCGATGATCGTATTTCAGGGTACCATTTTGCATATGGATAGCATTATTGATTTCTAGAGTTACACTTTTACACATAAGCATAAATAAAAGAATTAAAAACATTTATGTAGAGACAGAATTAGTACTACCCATGTATAATGTGCACTTCCTTATTTTCCCTCAAAAATTTGGGCAAAAACATGCGCATTATACACGACAGAATACAGTAGGTATTGGAAAGGTGGCAGATGAGTGAGTGATGGAGGTTATGACATTGGTTCCTCTCTGGACCCAGTCATGCCTAAAACCACCTCCTTGGCTCTACTTACTGGTACGTAAGTCAGTAACTCTTAACTTTTGCTTAAGTTGGTTTGAGTTCTGTCACTTTCTACCCAAAGCATACCACTGACTATGGAAGGACCCCAGTATAGCAAGGCTTCTGGAGGGTCTGGGGCCAGGCACTCAAGCCATGAGGACCCAGGAAGCCTCTTCCCCTGGTTGCTTCCCTGTTTCTCCCTGGGTGCACATTGTACGTGGGTCGCATTATACACGACAAAATGTGGTATATCTGTGTGTGGGCTTCATTCTCTCTTAAATAGACAGGCTTTTTCTACATGGTAAGACATAGACTGCAAGCAACAACTCTTCATTATTTTAGCTCTAGGACTCCAGAGGCAAGTCCCTGGGCGGCGTTCCTTTGTTCTTTGCTCAGTGGACTAGCTCTTTCTTTTCTCCCATGCTCACGATCAGCAGAAGATGGCTGCCCCTCCAGTCTCCACCCAAAATCCAGATTCCTGGGGGAGAGAATCCACTTGGCCCAGCTTGTGACTGTTCCTGGAGTGATCTTTACAGACAGGGGATGGGACCTATGTGTCCTCACACCATGGCAGTAGGATTCTTTCAGAGCGAGTGATCCAAGAGACAGCAAGGGGGAAGCCATGATACCTTGCATGACCCAGCCTCAGAAATCATATCCCACAATGTCTGCAAAATCCTGTTGCTTACACAGGTCAGCCTGTTCAGTATGGGAGTGGACTAGACAAGGAAGCAAGAATCATTAGAGGGCCATCTCAGTGGCTGGCACACAAAACCAGGTAAAATAGCGTCCATAAGCTTGTAGCTCAGTGTGGCACCTAGCAGGCACTCCACTCCTTCCTCCACCCCGTGACTTAGTTTAACTCCCATTGCTACCTTCCAATCTCTCAGACCTGGCTGGGAGGGACTGCTGACGTCACTGTTTTCTCTGAGGCTCGCAAGTGTGGGAGCTTATGCATCCAGAAATGTGCTGTCTGTGCTGTGGATTCTGTTTCCTCTCTCCCCGTGAGTATCTTCTTAATCCACAAGACCACTTATTGATTAACTTTTATTCTCTCACTGAATGGAGGGTAATCTCTCCCCCACGAGGGCCTGGAGCTCCGAGAGGGGCTTAATTCTGAAAACTCATGAAAAGTAGCAACACAAAGGCAAGCACCATTTATGAACCCTTGTGGGTCCCGAGTTGATTACAAAAAATACTGTGAAGTAATTACAGGGCGGGAGGGGCCTCTGAGTGCGCATGGGCTGGAGATCAGAAGGTTCCGGCAATCGGCTTGAACAAAGACTATTTCATGGACTGAATCAAGCCTGTGAAAAAAACAGGGCATCCAGCTCCCCAGTGACTGGGGCCCAAAGGTACTGGAGAAGGCGCCTCAAATTCACGTTTTACAACGAAGGCTAATTTTAGGTTGATTTTGATGAGGGGAAGAGAAGAGAAAAGAGGAAGGGGCATGTCAAAATTGGGGGCGGGGGGAGAATATCCCAAAAGAACACTATTCATTCCCTATTTACCTGACATCTACCTGTGCTGCAGACTGGTGAGGGGTGATGCACAGAGAAGTAGGATTCAGTCCTTGCAGCCAGGGCATGCATCGTCCGGAGGGGAAACAACTGTAAATAGGTCACGTGGTGTATCCTGCGGGGTGAGAGCACAGGAGAAGGTCTTCTTTCCCGCCTGAACTTGGGAATGAATTTTGTAAAGACAGTAACAATGCCTGAGCTGAAATTGAACCCATTTCCTGTTTATCCCAAGAATACTCGCAGGTGGTGTTGCAGCTGCAGTGTTTGCCCCAAGATAACTCGCAGATTGCAACCCTAACCGTACCCGTCAGAGTTTGCCACGAACTATCTCACTTTTATTATTATTTTTGTATTGCTTTAGTGTACATTTCCCAACTTTTTTCCACCTGTGTATGCCTGTTAAATCCATTTCTATACAATGTACCCTTTGTTTTTAAAGCAACTGCTTTTAAATACTGACACTCCTGTTCAGTGAAATGTAAATAGTGGAAATGAGGTAATAAGTTAGGAAAGAAAAATGACTACACTCAAAGTACAAACCTCAGTGTTAATTTTACTATGTTCATAACAGTTAAATATTGATGATGATCAAGTACTTAAACATTAAATGAAAAACTACTTGAATCGATCAAAGACAACACATTTTTACTAAGTCAATAACTAAACTGATCAAACAGTCTGGCTACGGGTGAATTTATATGTCTGGGAAGTTCTAGAAACGTCGCAAACGGATTGTTCTGAAACTGTGCATAATGATTGGTAGGAGAGCGGTTTGGGGGGAGGGGTTCGTAGCCCCGCCCTCACCCATCATCATCGCTAATGGGATCTAATTGTGAAGTGTCTCCAATAACAGTGATTCCAACTTAACATTTATTCTATAACTAACGTTTTGCATTATTTTAGTTTACTTTTTTTTTCTTGTTATTACTGATTATTCTTCACGTACCTGTGAATGGCCCAGCATGGACCCCCAGGGGTACACACACCACTGCTTGGGAAACGATGCTCTAGTATATCACTAGTCTTTGGAAATAAATGACATCATTTTATTTATAGCATTCTGGTTTTAATGGTGGTAATTCCATTTACAAAATACAGTCATTCTCAATCTCTAAAAATATCAAACCCTGGAAAATATAGCATTCCTATGTGTAAAAAAATTATTAAATACTGATCATCATCTACATTTCTGTTGCATTAGGATGAGAGACAAGTTCTGTTTAGAAATAACTCCAAGAACGTTTTTGTATTTTATTTTCACAGTGAAAACTAGTCAGGTTGGCTTCAGCCTCAAAGAGCATGTTTATGTAAAACTAAATGAATACAGCTGCGATCTGCAAAAACGTTCTTCTAAATGGGGAATGGGTTAAGGCCGATCAGCAACGAAAGGCACAGGAAGGCAGCCCAGCTAGAGGGACCACCAAGAGTTAAGACACCGAGATGTGGACCGAAGGAGCCGGTCAGAGAAATCTCTGGGAGCTCCTGGACGTGTGAGAAATGATGGATGTGGCACCAGTGTGCTAATCTTAGGCTCTGTGTTGATGTATCCGTTTTTTAAAAAATTAGAGCAGTGTGTGTGTGCAGTGCCCGTGCGCATACACCCATTAAACATTGCTGATGCTACTGACTCATTTGACAAGAACTCGTCATTGACAGGTCATTTGGTGACTGGGCCAAGAATGATCGATTTCTCTATTCAGAACTGGTGGGTTCCAATTGGTCCTAAAAATTGGTAAGGCTTCCCACCTTTTTCTGTTTTCCTCCCTCCCTCCCTTCCTCTCCATCTCTTTCCTTTAAAGCAGTGACATCTCTTCACATGCACTGGACATTCTACGTAAGGAACATGGCCCAGAAATGACAAAGGCGGAGGGGTAAGGAGGAGCACGGTGGAGGAATGGGAGACAGAGACAGTCCTTATTTATTAAGATGTGAGGGCTGGGGTTTCCTTTCTCTTCTAAGCAAAAATTAACCCTCCCCCACTCTCTAGATCTATTGTTGCTAAAAACCGACTTCTTTAACAGAGATCCGTCCCTATCTGGAGGCTCAAGTAGAAATACGTTCACTGGGTCCTTTGATCTGGAGGGTAATGTATTTTTTGTTTAAATAATGAAATGATGTGTTTGCCTTCCTCTGTTGTCGAGAGGAATGTGAGACAGACTTTCTAGTCTACTCCTGGTACCAGGTACATAACTGGGTTTATTCCTGATAAGGATAATTTTAATACATTTAAAAAAAAATTAGTGATGAAAATTTTCTTTTTTCCTTAGCTTCTGCAGCTAAAACACATTTTCTTTTCTGGCCCACCAGACCAAGTGCAATTGAATGTAGACTGTTTCCCCTGCCGTTGTCGTAATTGCAGTAGTGTTTAAGCAACACATTCTCTGTTTAATTGCAGCAAACATGGATACAAAAGGCTAACATGCAGGTCGAAGTGAGGGGAAATTAATCATGTTTCTGTAGGAGGAAAACACATTAGTACTCTGTGCTGAGTTTCTGAAATGGAGCCCCTGGGACTCAGGGAGATTGCCAGAGGTGAGGCCTCAGAATGCTATGAAATACCCACACCAGCATTTTGTGTCTTTCTCCTTCTCTGGACCCCACCTGCCCAGAACACCTGAAGAAGCAACTTGAAGAATGGAGAAGGCCTGGATCATGAGATTCCAGGATTCTTTCTGTGGCTACAGCACAAGAATCGCTCATCAGAGCCTTCTGGGTAAATACGAGACCCAGGGAGATAGAGTCAATGAGTTCGGATAGAGTCATATGTGGATTGAACACCTATTATGTGCCAGGCACTGTGCTAGCCCTGAGATGCAAGGGAGGGAAGCTCGAACGCAATGCCAGGGACCTGAGTGCAGTGGGTCTGAACCTGGGTCTGAACGTGGCCCTGAGCAGGGCCAGCTGTCCCTGTATCTGGAGTGCCTGCCTCACTCCTATCTAGTGAATTTCTACTTATCTTCAAAACTTCACTCATCATCACCTCCTCCCCCAAATTTCCCCTGATGTTCACCTTGCATGGTACGTTTATCTTCCCCTTCCTTTTCCTTTGCTCAGTGATGACACCTTGAGTCAATCAATCAATCAATCAATCAAGCGATCAATTAATTTCTCTCTCTCACACACACACATGCTGCCATTCTGTGGTTATTTGCTTACCTGTCAATCTCCCCCACTAGGCCTCCAAGGGCTTTTTGAGGACAAGGCTGGTATCTTATTTCTGTTTCCCTAGTTTTTAAATTTAGTCCATGGGATGTAGCAGGTGCTCGCAAATCTCGCATCCATTTCTGGATCTTTATGTCCTCAACTGCCTCAAATAAAACTTGCCTTGATAATCCTGAGGGCCCCTCCAAGGTCCAACAGTCTTTGACTTTACAAAGTGCCAGGTTACTTAACACTGATGTACTCTGGAGTCAACGGGGGAAATATTCCATGAGGAGAAATTTTTAATAGATTTAATATGATGGAGAAAAAAGTAAGAACAGGAAGATCCTTCAGGGCGACTTGAGGTTGTCAATGCCTCTTGGTGTATGTTCAGCATCCACCTTGAGAGACAGGGTTATGTCACATGGCACGGTGGCAGACATGGCTGGTGCTCGCCAATCCCAGGTTGCCTTTCCTGGGTGCATGGAAGGCCACATTTCCCAGGCCCCTTGGAGTTAGTCGGGACCATGCTACTTTGTTAAGGCTGGAAATGATGTATGTCACTTCTGGGCCGAAGGATTTAGAGATGAGCGTGCTTCTCTGTCTTTGCCAGCAGTAGCCAGCGAGGTGGCCTCACATTCTAGAAGGTGCAGCAACAAGTAGGTGGGGCCACCAACATCCTGGGTGCCTGCGTGACTGTGTGGAGTGGAGTGTCCTGGCAACCCAATGGAAACAGAGTATGAGAAATAAAGTTTTGTTGTGTTAAACCACTGAGATTTGGGGATGTTTGTTACTATAGCAACATCTGGCTCATGCCGACTGATAGAGACTGGAGGTTGTTTATTGACTCTTGTCCAATGGGCTCTGAACCCCCTTATTGAGGTGTGTTTCATGCTACAGCTAGAGCAGTGCTAAAATGCCTTGATAGCCTATCCCCATGTCCCATCAACAAGCTGCTAAAATTAGAAAAGGCAGCTTCTGATTAAGGGGCAAGAAAGGGACTGGAAGAGAGGGACTGAGTTCTCTGGATGTTGCCTTCGAATACACAGTTTTGGTCTGTCCCCTGTGAGTTTGAACCAGGTAACTGCTTCATCTCTAAGGGTCTGGGGAGTTGCTGATTTTCCCCCTTTTGCTAACAAATGAATGTATCAGCTGGCTAATAATAAGGGTTCCAGAAAAGAAGAGCTAGAATTAAAGTCTTAGGCCTGGAACTAAGTTGGTACCCCCCCAAGTGGGTCCTGACGGAGTCCAGGCATAATCCCGGGAAATGTATGTGGAGAAGACAGATGTGAACCCCACCTTCCTGTGTCGGAGGGCCAGGAAAGGATAGTGGAGCAGCAGGTGTGGTGGGTCCCAGCTTGAGTTCACAGCCGAATGCCCTCAGGCTGAGCCGTAGCTCCTCACTTTCTGCTGCCTGACTTCAGGGAAGTAGCTTTGACTCTCTGATCAGAGTCCCTTCAAGTTAAAAGAGTGGAAATGACAAAGCAGAACTCCTTAAACTGTTGTGGGTATTAAAAAAAGGTGATTTCTTGATGGCATGTGGAAATCCAAGGCCAGACCTTGACCATGCAAGAAAAGAGACCCTTTTCTCTCCCTGCTTTTCAATTTAGTCTCTGTCACACATGCCTTAAACTGATGGCAGAGCCTTTCTACATTTCTGGTTCTGATGGACGTGTTTCTGCTGATCTCATTCCCAGGGACGTGATCTGGCTACTTCTAGAGCCAAACTGTCATAGGTGGGGGCTCGGAGGCTGCCCCAGGGCCCTGACCTGCAGACTTTCCATGTTGCATCAGTTCCCTATTGCTATATAACCCATTGAGCCGAACTCACCAGCTTAATGACAACCACCATCACCACCACCATGGTTTCTGTGGACCAGGAATCTGCGTGCAGCTTAGCTGGGTGCTTCTGGCTCAAGGTCTCCCAAGGAGCTGCAGTCAAGGTCTCTACTGGGGCTGCAGAAATCTCTGTTTCAATCCATTTACGTGGCTGTTGGTAGCTTTTGGCCAGAGACCATTCTTTGTCAGATGGACCTCTCCATAGGCCAGGTCACAATATGGCAGCTGGCTCCCATGGGGGATGGGGAGGGAGGGAGGGAGGGGGAGACAGAGAGAGAGAGAGAGAGAAAACTCAAGACAGAAACAATAATCCTTTTGTAACCTGACCTTGGAAGTGGCATCTCATTGCTTCTGCCACATTCTGTTCATGAGAAGTGAGTCAATAACTGTAACCCACACTCAAGGGGATGGGGACTTACACATGGCTATGAACTTCAGGAGGCAAAAATTGTTGGGAGCTATTTGAAGACCTGCTTTCCCCTAACCTTCACCTGGGGAACAAGATCTGGGTCTCTGCTCTCAATTCCCCAAGCGTCTTCTCTTTCTTGTGGTCGTCTTCTCCTGAGACTTGACCTGGGCAAGTGATGGGTAGAGAGTTACAGAAACATCAAGTCTTCCTTGATCCCCTCAACCCTGGCAATCTCCAGCTCCTTGAAGGCAGGCAAACTCACTCTGATTGATGATAAATTCTCCCAAATCTATTATTAATGGCATCTTTCTGTGCCCAGAATCTTTTAGGGCCCTGACTTCTGACGCTCAGCAAACAATTCTCAGACTCCTGTTTCTGCCGCAGGTTCCAAAAGTTTGTCTTGAAAGGCAAAAGCAGAGCAGCGATTCATCTCCCCTTCCTGGATTTCTGCTATCACCTTTCCCTTGAGCAGTGGACATGGAGAGCCTTAGCACCCTGGGCTGGGGGAAGGCTCGGCAGGAATTTGGGGAAGGGGTTAGAAACATGTCTGTTTGTGTGTGCAAATATCATTTTGCTAAACACATAAAGCACTTAGCATGTTGTCATGTGCTCAGTACATAATACAGTAGATGCTCTCTTAACCAGAACTCAAGCAACTGGCACTCTTAAGCAATCGACATGTTTTGCCAGTTGCTTGAGATTTTGCCAATTGCTTGGGAGTGCCTGCTGCTTCAGCTCCGGTTAACAGAGAGTCTACTTCCATTTATCTGGAATCTACCAATCCCATGGGTGCTGGTTACCTGAGAGACTACTGTAATTTTCTTTTCCCTCTTCGTCATCTTTGTTGCAAGTCAAGTAGATTCAGAGGTGAGTAGACAGCAAGGTCAAGGGTGTGAGTGAAGCTGCATGTTCTAAGGAGAAACTGGACACTGGACTTGTATCCACGGATGGGGGTTTAGGTGGCTGCTGGCAGTAAGAGGGCTAGCCTGGTGACATTGAGCCACATCTGCTCACTGTGGTGATCAACCTGGGACACCCCCTTCATGGATGTTTCTCTGTCCCTGTTTCACTATTCTCTGTCCCCCACTTCTGTCCCCTGGGGTCATTTCCCCAAATAGAGTACCTCTGTCAAAGCTCTTGTCTCAGGGTTTACTGTTCCAGGTGGAGCTGGAACCCTGGCTCCCTTCTATGGACTGGTCCCATACGAAGCATTTTATGCGTAATAACTGTTTTACTCCATTCAGGCTGCTATAACAAAAATGTCACGGGCTGGGTGACTTCTAAACAGCAAGAATTTATTTCTCACAGTTCTGGAGGCTGGAACGTCCAAGGTCATGGTACTGGCAGATTTGGTGTCTGCAGAGGACCCATTTCCTGGTTCACAGATGGCCACCTTCTCATATAGTGGAAGGGCCAAGGGAGCCTTCTGGACTGGGGCCTCTTGTATAAGGGCATTAATCCCCTTCATCGATGGATCCACCCTCATGACCTAATCTCAAAGGCACCACCTCAAATACCATCACATTGGGGATTAGGCTTCAATGCATGATTTTTAAAAACATTTATCAGGGTGACATTGGTTGGTAAAAATAGGTTTCAGATGTACAAGTCTACAACACATCGTCCGTGTGTTGCATCGTGTGTTTGGCACCCAGAATCAGCTCTCCTTTCATCACCATGGATTTGACTCTTCCTCTCCTCCCCGCTCCCCCCTTACCGTCTGGTAGCCACTAACCTATTGACTGTGTCCATGAGTTTTTGTTTCCTTGTTGCTTTCAGTTTTTTATCCCACATGTGAGTGAGGTCATATGGTTCTTGGTTTTTTCTGTCTGGCTTATTTCCCTTGGCTTGATGATCTGAAGGCCCATCCATGTTGTCACAAATGGTTTTATTTCATCTTTTCTTTTGGCCGAGTAATAATCCATTGGGTATATGTACCACAGCTTCTTTATCCAGTCATCTATCAATCAATACGTGAATTTTGGGAGGACACAAACATATGGTAATAACCCATTTGGTACTCAAGATACCTGACGAGGTAGGATCTGTTATGTTCATTTTACGGAATTGGAGGCAGAGGCTCAGAGCTGAAATGAGCAGGCTGGCGGGAAGCCACAGGGTCGGGTTTGAGCCCCACTTGGTCTAGCGCCACAGGCATTGCTCGGAGTCTGCTCTCCTGCCTGGAATCACATGTCCCCCTCGGAGCCCAAGGGGTTCCAGTTTGTGTTGTGGGTGTGTTCTTCTCTGGGCCACAGAGGACCCTCTCAGGGACAGCATCACAGGTCAGCACTGCCTTTGTCCTACACCTGTGGCCTGTGCCAGCCCCCTGGGACTGATGTCCTGAAATTACAGATTCAGAACCACGGCCAAGGGCTCTGTGGTGCCCAGCCTTCTGAATTCTAAGTACTTTGAAGCTCATTTGAGATTTGTCGGCAGCTCAGAAAGGGGAAAATGTGCTTGCATTGCTCTTTCACTTTTCTTAAAGAGGCACAAAAGACATTTTGGTTGCAAGCCTAAGGCCCCTGGACCAGTCAGTTCCAGCCTGGGGACAGAGCTGCTGATGTTCGCTGAGTCTGGCTTCAATTTGTCCTTGTAAAAACCAAGCGAGTCCTGTTTTTAGAAGCCTTTCTGTGCCCTGCTCTTCTGCAATGCCAAGTTCTGGGGTTGACTCTAGGGTTCAGGCATTGGCATCTGCCTCTGGATGCAACTGAAGGGATGTCAGGGAACCCCGAGCCTCCCAGATATCCCCCCACCCCCGTGCACTCTAGCGACAGGAATTCCATCTTCTCTGGAACTAGAAACCACAATGTATAGAATATCACGCCGGCTAGGTGCTATGTGTTTTACAGGAAATTTCTCATTCAAGCCTCAGATTTCCATCACCCAGATGAGAACTCTGAAGCCAGAGGGGACACTTGGCTTGCCTGAGACCGAGGAGTCAGCGTTTGATCTTAGAACTCTCAGCTTTCAGGGTTCAGACTCACTCCATCTCACTGGGCAGCTTTTGCTCCTGGTGATTTCTTCCTTTGGGTTAAGCTTGATCTCTCCCTGGTGAATCACGAAGAGGATTTGACCTGTGACTCCCTCAAAGTGCTCTGATTGGGAGACAAGGGTCCCCAAACCAAGGCAAATGGCAGGCTCAGCCAGGCTTTGTCAGTGCCTGGGTCCTGCAGACCAAGTTGCACTGCATATTTTTCAAAGCAGGCAAGACCACGCAGCTATGACCTTTCAGAAAGGGGTGATGTGATGCAGACAGCTCATCTGAGCCCTGGGAAAGGTGAAGAGTGTCCTTGTCCTAGAGCCACAGTGTCTGCGGAGACCTTGCTGCTCAGAGTGTGTGGTCTGCAGGCCACAATCTGCATCACCCAAGAGCATGTTAGAAATGCACAATCTCCCTCTGGATGCAGACCTGCTGCTTCAGAATCTGCATTTTAATCAGGTCCCTGAATGACTGCAACACACAATAATGTTTGAGAAGCACTGAGTGGAGGGGCTAAGCCTGCAGCCTCTGACCATGCTCCAGTCTGATGCTTCGAGTGTCCCAAGGATCTCTTGTACTTTGCTGAATGACCCAGAACTGAGTCTATCAATGAGTCACGTGACACAGATGAAGACTCTTGTCCCCCTCCCTTCTTTACCTCATTATTTTGACCTCATGTACATGTTTAATGCACACATCAATGGGAGAATTCTCACGACATTAATTTTCTGCAGCAAGCTGTCTCATGAAGCAATTTCCATTAAGTCATTTAAATCCAGGGTTTCATTTGCTATACAGCTCAACTAAATCACTTCCATTTTTTCCCATTATCATGTTTATTCATAATAGAATTATTTTCATGGCATCGATTATTTTCTGTTTAAATTTTACAATGACCGTTTGACTCATCCATCTTTTTCCTTATACCAACTTTCTATTGATTATGACTTTGGCTGTTTTGAGGGTTTTTTTGGTCTTTTTCTTGTTCACTTCTTCGCTGGTCATTTTGTTTTTTCTATCAAGTTCAAATCTCCCAGGTCAAAGATTGCAGATCTAAATTTTTGTCAGCATTACTATTCTTCTGTCAATTTTCAGTCCGTTACCAATTTTAGTGTGTGTCATTTGCCTTGGTAGTTTTGCTTATGGCTAATTATTTTCTACCAGTAATCTGTGATAGAAATAATTAGCAGAATGCAAGCAAGGGTAGGATTTCTGTCTTTTTCCTCCCTCCCTCCCTTCCTTCCTTCCGTCCTTCCCTCCTCCCTCCCTCCCTCCTCTCTCTCTTTCTATGACTAATCTTTAGGTCTTGGAACATATTAGATGCTCCATAAATAGAAAATGGAGATGAGAGAAGATGGGGAGAGCATGTACACACATGCATCCACATGCACCCAGTAACACATATATGTAGGCACACACACACATGTATGCACACAGACATACATATGCATGGAGGCACATGTGAAATATATGCACAAATTACACATAGGTATGCACAAACACACATGTGTGCAGACAGGTACATGCACACAGAGACACATATGCACCTGCTCATATATTCGCAAGCCAAACATATACATGCACATAAGACATACTATGCACATGCATATACACAAACACAAACACACATATTCAGACGCACACATAAGCACATACACATACACACAGAAACTCACATACATATACACACATATTTACACACGGAGTCTATTGGCGTATTGACTGCTAAACTCTTCAATGCAGGGTCTAGTGAAATGCCTCTGGTGCAAGAATAATAAAATAAAAAGGGCAGGTCAAAATGACATGCTTAACACGCCCCTCTTGGGGGTGTCGGTGTCTCTATGTAGGGGTGAAATACTTTTCCCTTCTTCAAATAGAAGATGGGTTAAGAGGAGAAAAACAAATTTGGTACATACGTATGGAAAGTCCATAAAAATGTGAGACTTGCAGGCAGCCAGGCAACGGAGGTTTATTTGTGGTCCTGAGCTAAGGAGAAGGGGGCAGGGGTCTGGGGCATCGAAGGTGAGGACACCATGCACAGGAAGATGGGAGGAGCCTACATTCCATAAACAAGTGCTTGTCACGCAGACGAGCCTTTCTGGAGTAAGAAGTCTTCCACATAACAGCTCTCATCTCGGTACCGGCCTCCTATCTCAGTTCTGCTAGGCAATTAAGGGAGATGCAAAAAGATTTTTTCCTGAGTCGGCTGGCTCTTAATTGCCTTCAGCTCAAATAATCCACATGCCAAAGTTGCACTTCTTGGGGTGGTTATGTGCTGCTCCCCTCCACCATCTTACAACTTGGTACTTAATTAAATGCATATTGGGGTGAATTGAATATTGGGAAATCAGGTGGTGCGTTTGTATGGATTTATTAAAAACTCCTAGTCGGTCTTCTCTCTGGGTCAGACCCTGTGAACATCATGGGTTATTGGAGGTGAAGAGCACTTGGCCCTTCTGGGCATAGGCTCCCAGTCTGACGGGGTGGGTGGGTGTAGAAGTAATTAAAATGCAGCTCATTAAGGGCTGTGCTGACAAATCCTCAGGGAGCTGAGGGAGGTCAGTGGGGCGGGGAGGTGGGTGTCTCTTGCACTCGATGATGAAGTTTAGCATGAGCTATTAAATTCTGAGCCATCAGACACTGCTGTTGGATGCCTTTTGTTGTGTTGGTTAACTAATGGTAAAACAATTAGCACAAACAGTTCAGGGGAGGGGAGGGGTGTCGAAAGGGAGAAAAGGGCTGAAATTGAGGTTGAAAGATGTGCATGCAGTTAAAGACATGGGTTGCCCATTCCACCTGCATGAGCTGAACCAAGCCATTTTGCTCTGTGGGACCTCAGCATCCACATCTATAAAAACAGGGATAAAAGCATTTACTTCCTAGGTTTGCTGTGGAGCCTGAATGAGAAAATGGGCCTCAAAGCTCTCTAGCCTGGAAACCAAATCCCACTTCAACGTGCTAGATTTATTCCTCAGAGGAGGCCGCGAGGATTTGGGGTTGGTTCTTTGATTAGTCAGTGTCTACTGCGATAACAATGTGTAACAAACATGCCCCAAATCTTGCACCTCCAACATTTTTCTCCCTCCTGAGTCAATAGGTCATTTGGGGTTTGATGAATTGAGGCGGAGTTCTGCTGGGCCAGCCTCCACACTGGAGGCTAGAACCAAGTCTTCTTTGTGTGTCTACTGTTCTCGCGTCATGGCTTCCTGCATTTTCCATTTCACAGTGCCAGCAGAGGACAAACCAATCACACAAATACGTGTAAAGCCCAACAGCCCACTGGCCATGTTTAGTCACATTGCCAAACCCAACTTGAATGGGCCGGAAAACACACTCCACCTTCCTTAGCTGGAGGTAATGCAAAGTCATGTGACCTAGGGAGGGAGGGAGGGACTGGGAACATTGATCTAATTTATTGGGTCCCTTGAAGCAAGACTCAAGGTTGGGTGTCCCCGACTAACAGACTGGGTCCCAATTTCTGGCACTTTCCTTCCCTTTCCTAGCCACGAACTGGGTAAGTCAACCATGCTGCACTTAGCTCATCTGTTCTGTCAGGATTGCCCGATTTATTGCCACGGCCTTGTCACTGGTGCCCTAGTCTTTTCCCTGCACCTTCTATCCTCTCTCCTCTACACATCAGCCAGAGTCACTGTTGAACTTCAAAAGTCATCTCTACAGACAGAAAGCAGATTTGGTGGTTGCAGGGGCCCGATGGGAGTGAGGCAATGTGGAGTGACTGCTAATAAGTATGAGTTTTCTTTTTAGGGTGGTGAAGATGTTCTAAAGCTGGTTGTGATGATGGTTGCACAGCTCCGTGCATGTGCAGTGTCTCTCCCTGGAACCTGGAATCCACCCCCCCACCCCCCCGATATCTGCCCCACCTCAGGTCTTTGCTTAAATATGATGAGCTTTTCCTGGCCACCTTATTTAACCTTGCACGTCTCACTGCCAATCCCTCCCTCCAGCTCTATTTTCTCTAGTGTTTGTAACATGCTGATGGTTTTGCATGCAGTGCCTTTATTATGGGCTCCCTCCTCCCCCTCATCCTCCCTCTCCTTCCTATAATACACCAGGAGAATGCAAACTTCAGGAAGGCAGGAATATTGATTGATTTTGTTCATGGCTGCACCCCCAGAAGGGCTCTGCAGGCCCTCTGTGAATATTTGTCAAATGGATGGTTTAAATGATATAATGCTTATTAAATGCTCAAGGCTTGGCATGTACCAGGGGGATAATCAATGTTTACTTTGATTATCATTATTTATTTCGAATAAGCTGCTAAATTGTCAAATTGTCTGCCTGCAGTGATGCTGAGTTTGAGTCTGGCATTTCCCCCCGGGAGTCCTTGCTTGCACACACATGTGGAATAGACTCCTGCACCTCCTGTAGATGTCACATTTCAGGTCCAGGTCCTTTCCTGCGGGGCATAGAACTGTGACATTTATAAACCTCTGGGCTTTTAATCCCCTGCTGGTCCTCTAAGAGACATAGCTGGTTTGTTGCTAAATACATTGCCCCACTTTGAACAAAGGAATGAAGGGGTGTCCAGGCATCATCCTGGGGCTGTGACGTCACCTTCATTAGAAGGAGGAGGAGAATGGGACTCAGTCACGTGAATGGACTTGCCCCACTGTCACCCAGTGGGGAAGGGTGAAACCACCGCTGGAACCCGGGGGCCTGTCCTCACTGCATTCCTGAGTGTGTGGACAGAACTGTTGGTTTCCAGGCCTTTTTCTTCCGTTGAGCTAACCTCTGCAGAGCCTACGTGTAGAACCTGCATGCTCCTTCCTACCAGCTGCTCTGCCTTCCACGTCAACCTTTTAAAGATGACATTCCGTAGGAACTGTTCCAACAGGATGAGGCCCAGAAGGCCCACGGACATGCAAATGTACGACTTTGGAATGCACTCTGAGTGCAGTGCGTGATGCACGTGTAGAGAATTAAGCCGGGTCCCTTCCGGGTGAGTCACTCTTTAATGAGGACGACGTGGCCGTGGATGGGCTTGTTAGGGTAATGCCAGCCCGATGAGGAGTGTGGGTGCTCCTGACAGATGAGCACAGCCCTTTCAAGCACCCTCCACCCCCCACGAAGCCCATAGCAGTTTCTGGAACCATGGACAGTAAGTATGACACCAGATAATGGCTGCAGGAGACTGTGCTTGCAGACCCACCACTTATGGAAAGACCCATAAGTCCTCGGTTGCCAATGGTTCTGGGCAGGAAGGGAGTTCCTTCATCTTCAGATGAGTTCAGCAAAACTTCCTGAGGGCAATGGGGTAGGGGTGCTGAGTGTAAGAAGCTAGGTCCTTGTCCTCTAGAAATTCACAGCCCGAGAAAATGCAAGTACTTCCCTCCACAACACTTGCAAATACCAAGCGTGTAGACAGCAGGCAGCAGACTTATGTGTTATAAGATTATGTTCTTGTGTGTACGTGTGTGCACACGTGCTTGTTTGCGTGTGTAGAGGGCACACACAAATTTATAGATATGGCAACATTTTTAGTCACTCCTTGCTCCTTTTGCTTTTGTTTTTTCCCTTGCTTTCTTTTTTCTTTAAGATTTATCGAGGTGTCAGTCACATCTTGTAGAACGTACCCATTCAAGCGTAACATTCAGTGGCTATTAGGGTATTTACAAAGTGCAGCCATCACCACTATTTTCTTTTAAATAATGTCCATCACCCCAGAAAGAACCCTCATGCCCACTCTCCATTCCATCTCCCAGCCCGAGGCAACCACTAATCCACTTTCTGTCTCTCTGGATTTTGCTTTTCTGGACGTTTCCCGTAATGAAATCATACAATACCATGTGGTCTTTTCTGTCGGGTTTCTTTCACTGAGCGTCATGGTTTTGTAGTTTGTTCATTCAATAGACTTGGAAGCAATTTTCCAGTATCAATATATACTTTAATTTTGTCCTTCCCTTCACAATTGAAAGCACAATTAACTAGTCAAAACCCATGAAGTTAAAGATTCCCCATTTGTGGTGTGTCTGTTCATTTCCATCTTGGTCCAGAGTTGATCCCTTGTATCATTAATTTTAGTGCTTTGACATTTCTGCTTTCAGTCACTTCTTATAAAACAATAAGGGCAAAATGTAATGAAATAGCTGGATAAGCATCTCAACAGAGACAGTGATGGTGCCATGCTGTTGGCTGGTCAGTGAGTTGCTTAAAGTGGTAACTTGTCGAACAGTGTGTGAAGGTTAACATTGGCCCATAGATTTGACGGAGGGACATCAATGCACAATGCATCCAAGTACAGCTGGGTCCAAACTTGAACGTGTGAGTCCAGTTGGAGGCTACCTGTGAATGCCATTACCGTCGTCATCCTTTAACATCATCACAACAACAGCAACTACCTTTCCTGATACGCCCCTGATGCCGTGCTATGCAGTTCACGTACATTTTCTCACTCAATCCTCACAACCGCCGTTAGTGGCTTATATTATGTTTGTTATTATTTCCAATTTTGCAAATGGAGAAAATAAGGTTCAGAAGACTTGAACAAGCTTGCCTAAGATCAAATGGTGAGGAAAAACTAGAACCAGTTTTAAAAAGCAAGTGTATTGGGGTGACATTGGTTAATAACATTATCTAAGTGTCAGGTGCACAGTTTGGTACCCTATCATCTGTGTGTTCACTGTGGGTCCGCCATCCAAAGGCTCCCTCCATCACCATAAATTTGATCCCCTTTACCCTCCTCATCCCCCTGCACCCCCTTCCCCTCTGATAAGCACCCTTCCGTGGTATGTGTCTGTGAGTTCGTTTTGTTTGTTGCATTTTGTCTAAACCCCACTTAGGAGTGACATCGTAGGGTCCTTGTCCTTTTCCATCTGACTTATTTCACTTAGCATGATACTCTCCGGATCCATCCATGCTGTCGTAGACGGCGCACAGCCTGCTCCCACAGCTACTTTCTATATTGGATGCAAAGAAAAAAGGTGAACCCAGGGAGGTGAGTGGAGAAGTAACTCTCTAGGCAATGGGAAAAGGGGGGCAGGATCAAGAAAGGTGGTGATTTGGAATTTGGATTTTGAAGAATAACTAGTGTATTAGCATTCTTCAGAGAAACAGAACCAGTAGAGATTTTACACACACACACACACACACACACACACACACACACACATACGTGAGGGTTGTTGGAAGGTACCAAGCCATGTAATAAGAAAAATCGATGCTGGATTTTTTTCTGGACAGCCCTCATATATACAGTAGGATGTGTGATATATAATTATATATTAGTATGATAAATACATGACATATAAATTATATACCAAAGAAATTTATTATGAGGAATGGGCTCACACGATGACGGAGGCAGAGAAGTCCCACGACCTGCCATCTGCCAGCTGACGACCCAGGAACATGGGTGTGTAATTCAGTCCAAGTTCAAAGGCCTAAGAACCAGCGGGGCTGCTGATGGAAGTCCCCGTCAGAGGGCGGGAGAGGGTGGGATGAGATGGAAGTCCCCAAACAGGAAGGCGGGAAGGATGGGACAAATCCCTCCTTCCTTTGCCTTTCGATCTATGCCGGCCCTCCCTGGACTGGCTGAGGCCCACCCACACTGGAGAGGGCAGTCCGCGGTGCCCAGGCCACCGACTCAAGTGCTGGTCTCACCCGGAAACTGGCTTACAGACCACCCAGAAATTCTGATTGATCTGGGCACCCTGTGGCCGGTCAAGTAGATACCTGAAATCAACATTACAGCTAGGCACCAGTGAGTGCGAGGATAAGGGTGGGCAAAGCCCTCCAGGAGGAGGGGACAGCCTCCGCGAAGTTTGGAGTGACAGGTAGCTCCAGGTTGCTAGAGGAGAAAGGGTGGGAGGAGCCTGGGAGACAAGCGAGTGGGGAGGTTGGAGCAAGTCGTGAAGGGCTCAGACTCGGAGGGGAGCTCGCCTGTATCACAAGGGCAGCAGGGGGCTCTGGAGGAATTTAAAGTGCAGGTGTGAGGTGAAGTCATTCCAAGGTGCAGATGGAGGGGACTCAGAACACCTCCCGAGATTCTGATCAAGTCCTCCTCTCAGCAGAGACCCACAGCCTGGTGACACGAAGACCCGCCAAGAAGATCTTTGGGTTTCTAGAATCCCAGGATGACGAATGCTCAGGCAGCACTTGACGGGGGGCTCGGACAGGCCCAGTCACGCTGCCTGACGGAGCAGCCAGGGACAATAAAACTGCATTTCCGTAGCTGGCAAAGCTTTCTTGGTGCAAAAAGTGTTGATGGTCTCTTTTATCACAAGGGCACGCAGAGGCTCTGAGTTGCGAAGGCAGGTGTCCTGAGACGTGACATTCCTGCCCTTGGAAAAGTTGGGCGCCTTCATTGCAATCACTTTGTAGTTGGTTTGGTTAATGAAGAGGGGAAAGTGATCAATATTTTTGCCTTCTAGGATCTCTGTCTTTTGCCCACAAAGCGCTAAGGTACGCACCCCAGTGCACGTGGGCTCCAAAAACACTCCTGATCTCAGGGTTCTTCTGAATGAATTACCTGAGTGCTTCTCGCACACAGTGTGGCCTCAGACAAGTTACACAACTTCTCTAGGCCTCAGTTGCTTAGTCTGTGAAATGGGACCACCACCTACCTCTTAGAGTTTTTATGAGGATTAGATGAATTAATATTTGTAGAGCATTTCAAATACCATCTTGTACATAGTAAGCCTAGGAGTATTTGTTCTATAAAAATAGATAGGTTTGGAATCACAGCTGGGCCATAGTGAGTGAGTTAAAGACCCGGCTGAGTGACCTTGGACCAATCGCTCTGGGTCTCAGCTGCATCACCTGTGACATGAGGAGGCTGGACCGGGGGTGATCACTAAGACTTCTTTGGATCTCTCAACTCAGTTTATTTTTCTCCCACTGTCCAGAAGTTTTGTTTAGGTGCCATGAAAGCAAATGATGAAACAGTGATGCAGAGAGTTCACGCAATTAGCCAGAACACTGACACGCAAGCCAGCCCCAGCTGAGGGATTCTCAGCCCTTTGTGCCCTCAAGAAACATATGAGGAGTTCCAGAGACCCCGATGCCTGGGCCCGGTCCCAGAATAACTGACACAGAAACTCTGACCGTGGGGTTCGTGGTCAGTACTTGAAAAAGTCTGCCCTGCTGATTCTGATAGCAGACCCAGTTGGGTATCATCGGCCTGGATTAAGATTCCCATCTAGCCAAGCTTTTCTTTCAGCCGTAGATTTATGAGGATGGATGGAGCTGGTCTGCAGCGTTCTGGCTGGAGCTGCCCACGAGCTGAGTTTTCCTCCGAGTGACGGCCACACACTGGACCACAGGCGAGCTTTCGACACATCCTTATGCCCAGACCAACTGGGATCTCTGAGATGGGGTGGGGCCCGGGCACTGGCATTAAAAGAAACTTCCTCCGGTGATTTCAATATGCAAGGGGCGGGGGTTTGCTCAATTTAGCAAATCAGCAGTGACAACAACAGCGACACATCCAGTTACACTTGAATTTCAGATAAACAATGAATAATTTTAGTATTTGAGGTGGGACACACACACCAAAAACCCCAGAATGATCTGGAGGGCAGGCCCCCTGTAGTACAGGCTTCCCCCACTAGGTGAGTGTCCTAAGGACCCACCTGCCTCCATGCACCAGCTGGCGGTGTGAGAGGCTGCGTCCGGCTTCAGTGAGTTTTGTTTTTGGAGACTCTTCCAACGCGTTTGCCCATTTCCTGATTTACACGAACAACGAGCAGCGTGACAGCGCACCTGCCCACACCGTGCTGAGTGCTCAGCAGTTCTTTTACCCCCGTGTCCCACCCTCCCCATTCACCTGATCACCCTGAGCAATATTTTTTTTGTTTCCTCCTATGAAAAGAGTCCTAAAGGGGAAACGTGTTGCGGATGTGGACGAGGTGAAACAGAAAACGGCAGAAGCACTAAAAGACATAAAAATCGATGAGTTCAAAAACTTGTTCTGAGCCGTGGGAAAAGCGTCTCAATAGGTGCAGTGCATCCAATGGAGAGGACTCTGAAGGGGACTGAAGTTTAAACATGTAAGAATAAATACACAATTTTTTAATAAACAGATTCTTTTGTATTCAGAGATCTCTCCTCATACCTCCTGCAATATTTGGAACATGTTAGTGGTGAAAGTTTTCTGTCTTTCAAACCTACGTGCACTCAATGCTGAGAACCATTGTACTTAGGATGTTAAGATACTGCAACCTCAAAGAGATGGAGCTGCAACATAAAACTAGGGAAGTGTGTGAATCTCGTGTGTACAGGTCCATGAATGTTTACTTATAAATACCGGTGTAACCCCCATCCAGATTACCTGCTTTTGGACCAAAAGCATGAACATCACCTGGGCGCTTGCTAGACATGCAGGAGCTCAGGCTCCACCCCAGACGTATCAGAATCTGCATTTTAACAAGGTCCCCAGGTGATTTGTAAACATTAAGTTTGAGAAGCTTTGGTCTCTCTTTTTAACTGTGCTGTCCAAGATGTTAGCTTCCAACTCTATGGAGCTACTTCAATTAAAACTGGTTAAGATGAGATAAATTTTAAGTTAGTTTCTCAGTCCTGTGAACCACCTTTTAAGTCCTCAATAACCATGCATGGCCACGGGCTACTGTGCGTGTAGATACAGAGCATCTCCATCACTGTGGATGGCGCTCTTTTAGGAGAAGGCATCGAAAGTACCGTCTTTGTGCACCATCAGGTGGGCATTGGGACCTTGTTCAAAGATGACAATGAACATGGTTATGGGTCAGAGAAGCAAAAGAAGCCACTGCTTGGTAGAAATGCCTATGTCATCTTAAAAAGGTGGAAAAAAATCCCCAAAAATCTTATTTAAAGTTGGCTAAGTTCCTGGGCGAGCGTGTCACCACTGTGCTGGCAAAAATGCTGTGGCAATGCAGAGTGTAAGTGCCTATGACATCCACATTATTACTAGATAAATTCATTAGGATGAATGTGACCAAAGTGAATACCAAACGGAGTGACAGTGGCAGGCCAATAAATTAGTGTTACACCAACAGCACTGGCCCCAATGGGATGCTTCCCTGGGGCTCCCTTTGCCTGTCTGCAGATGAGGGCAGAGAACTCATTTGATAGGCGGCCATCAAAATGTCACTGTGCCTTGTTTTAAGGGGTCACTGCAACCTAGAACCTGATGGGGCCTGAAGACATTTGAAAACACAAGGGATTGGGGAATTTGGGTACCAGCCTCTGGGTCGGTACCCAGAAGGGATTGTCAAGGGCAATGATCACCCCTTGCATTTGCACAGGATTTCGTGCCTCCATTTCTCTCATCTGGTGGCCAGCTGGCTGGACCTGGAAGGCTGAAAGTGCTTGGAGGAAATTCATTCTGTTCCCTGAGTTGGATTCCATTCTGGATGCATCACCGGGCTTTATGAGTTCTTGGGCAAAGTGCAAGTCTCTCTGAGCCTCGGTTCATCCGTAAGAGTCTTCCCTCAAAGGGTAGATGGGGTGGAGATGTTATGTGCTGGCCCACAGTAGGTGTTCAGCAAGTGTTAACTGAATATGTTTAACCTCTGTACCTTTTCTGACCATCGACTATGCACCAGGCAAGGGAAGTAAAACCAGGATGGGTAAGACACGGTTCTTGATGTGGGCAGAAAGCAGACATACATAATCAATCATAGTATTTGGGGCACAATAGAGGTGTTTACGGAGTGGAAAGGCGCGTTTCTCCTGGACATGGCTTCTTGGGCGGTGTCATTCGAGCTAAGGGAAGGGTCGGAGCTCCCTGGGAAGGCTTGGGGAAGGGCACTGGCATTTGAGAGGGTGCAGAGGTGAGTGAGAGCATGCTGTCTGCATCCAGAACATTCGAGGGGGTCTGGTGGCTCAGGAACAGGGGATACATATGGGGAGGGGTGGGAGATGAGGCCAGGGAAGGTGGCAGGGGCTGTCAGTCAGGCTTCTGTATCAGGCTAAGAAGTGTGTCCTTATTGCTTATTGATGGAGGATGATGTTCATTCTATTAATGCATAACAAATCGCCCCAAAGCTTAGTAACTTAAAATATCAATAAACCTTTATTGTGGCACCATTGCTGAGTGACTCAGTGGGGTGGCTCTCGCTCAGGGCTTCTCACAAGGCTGCAGTCAGGATGTCAGTGGGGCCTGCTGTCATCTGAAGGCTGGACTGGGATGGAGGGTCCACTTCTAACATAATGCCCTCCCGTGATGCAGGTTGGTGCTGGCTGGTGGCTGGAGGGCACAGCTCCTCATCACATGGACCTTCCTGTTAAGGCTGCGTCACTGTCTCAATGCCATGAATGTCCTAATGACCTCCCCCAGAGGGAGTGATCCAAGAAACAGCAAGGGTGTGATGGCAAGGTCTCTTGTGCCCCAGCACTAGAAGTCACACTCGTCATTTCCTCAGTATCCTTTCGGTCACACAGGTCAGCCTATCCAGGGTGGGAAGGGGCTGCACCGGAGCATGACTGTCAGGAGATGCGATTCAACTAGGGCCATCTTGGAGGCTGGGTGCCTTTCCAGGAAGATGATATTATTGGTCCCTTTTCACCAATGAGGAGCATGAGGTGTGAGGTTGAGTGACTCGCCCAGGGGTCGTGCAGTGAGATGTTGGCAGTGTTGGTACCCGGCTGGCTGCCTTTGGAGGCTCTCTGTTCCATTCAGAACCCTTTCATTAGCATCTCTACAGGTGTTCTGGGACCAGCAGAGCGCTGAGCTCCCCGTAGGGCATTCTGGGGAAAATTCACACTCAGAGAAGAAACAAAACCCAGGACAGACCCCTCAGCTCCTCCACCCAGAATCTCTGCTCAGGGAAAAACTTACTGTTAGGTTTAGAGGGAGGCTGGTCTGTGGATTAATTTTATTAGTTTATTAGTGTTGGTTTTTAGGAAGTTCATGATTAAACTAGAACAATAATCTGTATCTACAAAGAGATATAGACAGATATAGGTAGATGGATGAATGGTGGATGAATGGATAGATGGATAAATGGATAGACAGATAGAAAGGTGGCGGATAGGTAAGTAGGTGGGTGGATGAACAGATGGATGCTAGCACAGTCCTTTGGGAAGGACTGTTCTTTATTTTGAGGTTATGTTCTTTCTGAATAATACTTAAAAAAAATCAGGCTCCAAACTTGACAGTCATCCTTGACTTCTCTGCCCTTTGTGTATCCCACATTTTGTCTGTCAGCTCTCTCTTCAAAGTATATCCAGAATTTGGCCACTTCTCACCATCCCTTTGGCTAGCACCCTGAACCAGCCCACTGTCACGTGTCAGCTGGATTACTGAGCGGCCCCTTCCCCTATTCTGCCCCACCCCCACCACTTCTTTCTTTTCTCCGCAAGCTGCCCGAGGGACCACACAAAGATGGGAGCAGATCACGCTGCTCCCGTGCTCAAACTCTTCCAACGGCTCCCAACTCAGAGGAAGACCCCAACATTTTACAAGGGTCCAGCTGGCCTCCTGGAAACCCCTCCCTGTTTTTTCTCTGCCTCTGTCTCCTACTTCGATCTGGAAACCCTGGCCTCGGCTCTCCCCGCACTCTCCGGACCACTCCTTCTTTAGCATCCTGCCGACCCCCCATCTGACCTGAGCTTCCCCCCATGTTGGCACAGCCCCCTCTCCCATCCCTGTAGTGAAGCTTTCTTGGGCCATGCTAGCTGACTCCTCCCTGCCCCTCCTGTGTTGTGATCATGGCTGCCAGCCCGAAGTTCTGCAGGGGCACTGACGGTAGAGTGAGCCCTCAATAGGTTCAATGAATGAGCAAATGAATAATTCATAATTGCCAAGGCCTTTACATTCATCATTTCATTTAATCTGGGAGAGCAGCCATGATGTTTCTAACCCCATTTTATAGACAGGGAGACTGAGTCTAAAGAGATGAATTGGTTGGCCTAACCTACAGCCAGGCTGAGATTTGAACCCAAGCCTGTCTGTCTCCAAGGTCAGTGTGCTCTTTGCCTGTCACCGCCCGCTGTGGCCCTCTGGGAAGTGGACCTTCTGTGCGTAGACTAAGGAAATTCTGGAATGGCAACTTCAAATTCTGATGTTTTTATCAAATGGACTGAGTCGTCCGAGAGGTGGTTTAGGAGGCAGTGCGAAGTGGGGAAAACTTGTCCGTGAGTCTTGCCTTTCCTCTTTTTCTTCCACAATGTTAGGTTTCTTTTTGCAAGTCCCCTCACCAGGCCTCAAATAATGGCATTCTCCCCAACTGTGTCACTCAATACGCTCTTGCAGAAACCTTGCTGGCTCTGCACTGTCAGCTCCGGCCACCGCAGGACACTCTGACCGGTTTCTCTCCGTTCTCCTGGGAGATGACAAAGGCATTCAGTGTCCCCAGACAGTAGGTGTGACCAAAAATAACTGGGCTGCCATTTTCTTCACATGTCATTCCATCACATTCTAGATAAAGTTCTGAATGGAGGGGAACAGGCCTTCCTAATTCTGCTGTGTATCTCAGCAGCCACATGCAACTATGAGCCTCCTCCAAGTTGTCAAGACCTCTCCCTGTGACAGGACTTGGTGACGTTGTGGTTGAGGACTGTGAGGGTAAGGGACAGAGTAAAAGGCTACACACACACACACACACACACACACACACACCCTGACAGAATCTGGAACTCACACCTAAGCCCTCTGGAAGTCAGGACTGGTCTTTCTGAGCAGGTAGTTCCTCATGAAGAAAGTAAGAAGACAAGCCATTAACGAACACTTCATGAGAGCTTTCGTGGCGAATCGAGACCTTTCCATTCGTCATCTCATTTAACCTGGCAAGGCAGTCAGTATGTATCACTATCCCCATTTTACGGATGGTAAAACGGAGTCCAGAGAGCTGAGCTGGTTCGTCTAGGGCCGTGGCCCAGCTGAGACCGCCCGGTTGCACTTGGTGGTGGAAAGTCTCCTGTCTGTAAACCTCTCCTTCACGCAGGGGCTTCTGCTTCATTCCAGGTTGATCCTCTTGGGTGTGCAACCTGCTTCTCAATCTGTCGTTGTACAATGCTGATGCCTAGGTCCCACCCGCAGGGGTTCTGATTTAATTGGTGTAAGTGGAGGCATCGGTTATGGATCCCAGTATGCCATCAGGGTTGAAATCCATTGGGCTAAATCTTTGCTGACTGGGAGAAGCCCCCAGTGAGATGCAAATACTCAGTCAGCAGCACTCTATTAAACTGAGGGCAGATGACAGGTACACCCCGCACGGAGCTGTAGCAGGGCTTGCATGGAGCATGCTCCACTGTGTCTCCTCCCAGAACTCGGCTGAGAAGCCCTTTAAGAATAACGATGACCCCCGTGGCTTGGTGTCACCCAGGTGTGAGGCTTGATGGACGGGAAAAATGTTCTCCTTCTGCTTAAACAGTCAATTCATGCTTCCAAAGTTAGGAATAGGGATCAGAAGGTGGGGAATTCTCCAGGAAGTCAGACCAAGGGAGTCAGGTTGGAGTAACAAGGAGAAATTCAGAACAAGGACCTTGGGGCTCTGAGGTAGGCACCATACCACATTGGAAAAGAGGGAGAAGAGATTTGAGACAGGGGACCCCAAGGACAGACAGAAGGACATCTCTTCTGGAGGAGAGGCCACTTATCTTGGTTTTACTGCATCTTGAGCTCCTGGGACAGTACCTCGTACACAATAGGCACTGCATAAATACTTGTTCAATGAATGATCAACACACTTAAAAAAAGAACTTTATTATTTTTCAAGAGTTTATTGCGATTGGCCTCCAGGACTTTCCTGGATATAAGAATAAGGATGATCCAAAACTGGAATACGTAGCTCTCTGGCTGGAAGGTGCTAGAAAGAGTGGAAATACATCATCTCAGGGCCATCACCAGGGGCAGGGTCACGATGGGGCAGCAAAGTCGCGGGGAGGTGGGAGCCAGGGTGCACACGCTCCGCTCGGCTGCAAGAGCGCCCCTAGCGGCTGCCAGCTGGACGTGCAGGCGGAGAAGCTGGCCGGCAGACATTGGGTTGGGCCACCGTTTTATTTATGTCATGTCCACTTCCTTAGCAAGATTTGAACATTAGATAGCTAGATTTCTGACTTCCCTTGAAACTTGAGAAGCTACAGCAGCCCTAGGCCAGAATTCCCACTGGCAAGAACGGGCTGGTGTTGAGTAGCCGCTGCCCACTTTAGACTGATGGAGCGTAACTCCTCCCACCTCTGCTCAGGGGGCTTCCCCATTTGTATTACAAACCCGACCCCTGTGAGCTTTTGAGTTTGAGATTCTGTCTGTGGTTTTTTTTTTTGTTTTTTTTTTGTTTTTTTTTTTGCCAGGTACATATTCTGGGCTCCTCACTGGGTATTGGGCACCTCAGCTGGTTTGTTTCTCATACTCTGTCTCCAGGTGAACTCTTCACACCCAACCCAGGCTGCACCTGACACCTCTCATCACCTGTTGTGGCAAGTACTGCTGGATTTCTTTGCCCCCCAAAACATTCCTCCATCTTTTTTGTTTGTTTGTTTGTTGTTGTTGTTGTTGTTGTTTGCTCTAAAAAGAGAAAAGCCTTAGGAGATGAACCACAATTGGTCCAAGTTATTTGTGAAAATCCCATTTCATTTTGTCTGGAATTGGTTGAGGGGTGGGCACGTGACTCAGTTCTGGACAATGACATCTAAGGAGAAGTCTACTAGGAATTTCTAGTAAAGATTCTTCTCCCTCATAAAAGAAAGATTCCTTTTTTTTTTTTTCTTCCGGGGAAGGCTCCTATGTGGAGATAGGATGCTTGGGGCTGTGGCAGTCATCTTGTGACCATGAGGCAGGAGGCCATCCTTCTCACACTGAGTATAACAGAAGACAGGAAGACCCAGGGATCCTCATGACAGCCCTGCGTGGTTGAGCCAAATCTAGGTCTCCTTATTAGAGACTTCTAATTTTGCAAATGCACTTACGGTTTAAGACAGTGTTGGACTTTTTAAAAAAAAATTAAAATCAAACAGGTCTAACCAATACACCTCTTTCACCAGGTAGTTTGTAAGCTTCATGAAAGCAGAGCTGTGCTCTGTGACAAGCTTATAATATATTTAAATAAAATTTAGGTAGTAATTTCAGAGTAGTAATGTGAGGTAAAAGCAAGGGCTGTCTGGAAAAAAATCCAGCCATAAACGTCTCCAGTTTTCATATTACATGGCTGGACACTTTCCAGACAGCCCTGGTAGTTGGTCTCATTTTAAAGGTCAGAGCTCTGGGCCTTAAAAGGGAGAAATTACTTGCCTGTATTCCCAGTTACAGCCACAGCTGGGAAATAGGGGGTGACTGTTTGAATCCAGGTGTTTTGAGTCTAAAATCCATACTCTACTGGCCTATACATTAAGCTACTGCCTGCCATCCTCAAAGGGAAGGAGCAAATGAAAGAGCTCCTACAGGTTTTGCCTTGCAAAATACAACAGATGACATACCTATGTCGCCGCATTTGGTTCCCTTGAACACGGATTCACCAGATGCTATTTTTGTGCCACTTGTGAGCAGAACCACAAAGGTTAGCATCACGGAACCCAGTGGTTAGAAGGGAACTTTGGCATCTCCCCCCTTCAGCTGCCTGCCTCTGAGCCCATGCTGTAGCAGCTAGAACATGGACCTTGCAGACTGATGGGCTTGATTTTGAATTCCAGTTCTGTTGCTCACAAGTGATGTGACCTTGGGCATACAAAACCAGGCTTCCGAGCCTTGGTTTCATCATCCACAAAAGGCAGAGTGGTTATAATGAGAGAAAATGCTGTAAGTGTTTTGCACAATACCTAGCACATAGTAGGCACTCAACAAACATTTGATTCTTTCTAAGTTCTGAGGTGAACTAGAAATGAGTTTTTAAGTTCATAACATTTATTTTGTTTTACATATAAGGCAGATGTGAAAGGGACGTGGAAAATTCTATTGATTTCATAACCTTGATTTTCAGGTTCTGTGCCAGAGAAGTAAACCTCAGTTCAACCCGGTGTAAAAGAGAAAAAACTAAAACTACCTTCCACCTAATGCACAGTAAAGCTGAGATCTCTGTGACTTAATTAAAAGCTGCAGAATATCTTCCTATCTGCAGATGAATGACATTTAAATAAAGGCAAATGTTCAGCTATTTCGTTACATGGTTAGGTAATAGGCCCCAAACAGCGTGTCTTAGTAATTACTGTACACTTTTCTTAAATACCCTGTTTACTGATTGGCTTATAACTGGATGATACATACATAATTTTATATTTATGGATAAGTGCTCTTTCCTGACAACTTGAACATCTAAATCAGGCAACGCAAAGTCAGATAATTGAAGAGAAACATGTGTCGTCTGGCATATAAGATCTCCAGGTAAATAGCATAATTATGTGTATCTGTTTGGAATCAATCGAAGGTGAGTGGCCTGATGTTTATCAGTTATCTCCCCATCGTCTTCTCATTTTTTAAAAGTGAAATGCGAATTTACCTGAAAGAATGGCTACTAGCTCTGACAGCTGTCATCAAATGTCCTTGTCCTTGCTTTCATAACCTGGTGTTCTTGGAGCCTGTGGGGGCAGATGAGCATTTTTAACTGCAGTAGCTATTAAAAAAAAAAAGACTATCCAGCAAGTTTTTGCATCTTCCTTCTTCTGGTAACAAATATAGCCAATTAAATTGGCATATGACTCAGGTCTGGCCAATCACTGAACTCTATTTCTCAGACATCAGTGATTGGCTGAATAGGTGGGCATGCCACCTTAGTAGAGCCAATAAGCAATTTTCCCTGAAATTGGTGTATAGGCTGGAAGAAAGACACTCTTGCTTTTGACTAGAAATATAAAGGAAATTGTAAGCTGTAGGTGCTGGACGTTACCCACCCCACTCCCCACCCTCCATGTAGCGAAGACTTATCTGTAGTGGAAGATAATGAAATGGACTTATGGAGAGAAAAGGGAGGTGGGAAATTGATGCGGGAAGGGGAGAGAGAGAAGAAATTGATGGGGTAAGGAGAGAGAGAGAGAGAGAGAGAGAGAGAGAGAGAGAGAGAGAGAGAGAGAGAGATCCTTTGGCAGTTCCAAGGCCCAGTCTCATTTCCTCCTCATCCCTATAGCTCTTCTTTCAATTCTTTCCAAAGAATCCTTTCCAAACCATTTGAACCAATAGATTCCACTCTCTTTTGGATGGTTTGAATGGCTTTTAAATAAAGACTAGTGTTTGTCCTATTTCCTGCAGCAAAAAGAAGTTGACTTCTCTGACAAATCTCCCTGTCCCTTTTGAGCATGATGGGACACTGCCACCCACACTGTTCTCTGGACATGTTCTGCTCTGCGCCCAGCAATTCAGGAGATATTTGTGAGGCTTATGACAAGGCAGAATTAGTGGCTTCTTACACATTTTTTGAGTGTCCATGGCCACCCCCCGGGATGGAAATGGAGGAGAGAATGTGACAACTAGCAGATTTTGGTAAGGCCATTTCTTTTTTTATAAGATTTACTGGGTCTCACACTTATTACTGCTTTCTGACTCAGTAATTCTAACTCTTGGTCTCTATTCTGAAAAAAACCCAGCACAAACTGGAATAAAGATTCATCCATAAAGGTGCCGAATAAAGGCTTTATCACACTGGTCAGCTGGAAATGACTCAGGGACCCACAATCTGGACAAAATTAAATTAATTATGATTCCTCTACATATGGCATTTAATGTGTCCCATAAAGAATTTGCAATGATAGTATAAATATTTATGCTACATTGTTGAATGAAAAAAGTAGGGCAGGGAAATTGTGAAAAACTACTTTATGTAACAGGCCCAAAGAACAAAGCCTGGATGGAAATTCGCTATTCTTTGACTATGACTGGATGACGGAATCAAGGGCATATTTTTTCCTTGCTTTCTTACATTTTTCTTTACCTTCCAAATTTTCTATAATGATGATGGATTACTTTTATAATCAGAAAAATAAAATGAATAAGATATAATAAAGCAAAATGAATCTTGGTTCGACTGTACTCTACATTATTCTCTGATTGAGCAAAGATAATAAGACTGCTTTTACATCTAGCTGGGGTAGGGGGTCTTGGGAGATCAATATCCTCTGTTCTTTGACATTTCTTCTCCTAGGCCTTTTACCTATAACCAGAGATATGAATTCTATGCAATTATCATTCAAGAAGATAAGGTGAATGAAAAGGAGCAGTGATTGGATACCAAGTATGAAGGGGCAACAAGTAATTTTGGGAGCTGCTTTGCTAGAGGTGGGGGTGGGGTCTGCAATGTCCACAGGAAGCTCCTTAGGCTGAGCTGTGAAGGACATGTTTCCAGGATGGATCATGAGGAGGACATCAAAATATCCCTCCATCCCCCACCGGATGCAGAATGCTGATTTTGAAGAGAGGGCATGAGTTGAGGACCGGGGGCTCACACGAGGGAGGATGGGAGTTGCAGCAGCATAGAACCATTCCTGGCCTGGTCAGGTGCTCACCCACTGACTCTCATTCAGTGAGCAAACAGTGATGAACACATCAATTATGTGCCTGGGACTGTGCTTGGATGTGGGTTACAGATGAGTGAAGCAGCTGACATTCTGTTGAGTCTATGGGTGAAGAAACCAATTGATCAGACTAGTGCTGTCCAGTAGAAATACCTCTAAAGTGAGCCATAAATCTAATTTTATATAATTATTGAATTAGGTAATTTTATGTCATGAAAAAGTTTCTTAGTTCCATGAAAAAAAATTAAAAAAGAAACATGAAATGAATGTAAATAGTGTATTTTATTTAACTTAAGCTATACAAAATATTATCATTTCCACATGGAAGCAACATAAAAACATTATCAATGAAGTATCTTTCATTCTTTTATTTTTATAGTTTAAAAATATATAAACATTATTTTTTAGAGTAGTTTTAGGTTCACAGCATATTGAGAGGAAGGTATAGAGATTTTCCCATACAAGCCCCCACTCCACCCCACCATGCACAGCCTCCTCCACCATCCACATTCCCACCAGAGTGGTAAGTTTATTACAGCTGATGAACCTACATTGACACACCATAGTGACCTGAAAGTCCATAGTTTGCATTAGGGCTCACTCTTGGAGGTGTATATTCTATGGGTTTGTTGTACATTCTGTTGGACAAGCACACAATGACATGTATCTACCATGATAGTTTCATACAGAGTACCTTCACTGCCCTAAAAAATTCTGTGACCATTTTGCCCCTAAGGGTTGCAGAACAGTTTTGAACCTGACCTTGACCTTATTTTCTAATCTCCAAGGCTTTCTGTCTCTTGATGGCCAGGAGAGTTAAAAGAGCAGGCACTCCTGCTCTTCTCTTGTGGCTCCTCCCAGAGGTGCTAGGAGGGGAAGAGGGATAATTAAGGGAATTCACTGGAGGGATTGATGGGTGTTCCACGAGTTCATCAGGGATAAAGAAGGAAAGGAATGTGTCCCAGTGAGAGGATGGAAGCCTTCTAGTACCCCCACCTCCCTGGATGGTTCCTGGTGGTGTGGCTTTGGGCAAATCACATCATTTCTGGAGCTTCTGGTTTCTTGGGTGCAGAATAGATGCCACTGTGGTGTCTTGGGTTCCTGGGAGACAGGCTCTCTAAGCTAGAGATCGGCGTACAGGTTTGTTGGGGAAAGTTCTAGGGCTCAGCACTGGCTGGGGGATAAAGGAAGCAGGACTGGGTGGTGGAGTTGGATTGCTGGGCAGTCAATCTCAGTATCATCAGCAACGTGGAACTGGCAAGACTCTGCCATGATGTCCCACCTGGAGGCAAGAGGGCTGAGTGAAGCATTGGAGGTAGGCTGTCCCTTAGGAGGAAACATGTGACATTGGGTGAGGCAGTTCCCTCTCACCTGGTGTGTGTAAACCTCCTGGATGGACTGGACTGACAGTTGTCAGCCAGCCCCTCTCTCAGTAGCTAGAGGCGTGCGTAAAATCTCAGTTCTGAAGGAGAGATCTGGGCACATGTCACAGATTCCACTACAAATACCAACCTTCCAGGGTAATTAAGAGGATTACATGCCACAAGGGGCACCCAGTGGTTGACATAGAGCATGGCACATACTAGCCTCTCAATATATGGCTCTTGATGATATTATTATGATTATGATAATTATTATGATTACTCTGATTTCAAGAATATTTGTGAGGAAGCTAATGGGTAAAAGGAGGCTGTGAGTGACTTCTAAGCAACCTGAAGGTCTGAGAAATTCCGAGCAAATAATAATCCTTGGAGAGTTCAGTGGTCTTTGCAAAGCCTCTAATTGCAGAGATGCTGACAGTCGTTATGCGTCCTAAAAAAGCCACCAAGTCTGCAAACAAAAGAGCCATTCTGCTTTTGAAGGGGAAAAGCCAGAATGAAGCAGAGGTTTGAACAAAGCCGTTTTGCATTTGAACCATCTCGGGTTTATGGTGCTTTGGAGTGAAGAACACGCCTGGAACCAGCTGGAATGCGCAGTTTTATTTTCCTTGGGGCAGTTTTGTCCTGCATTTTCACTAGGCTGGGTGCTGCCTGGGACTTGGCTAATTATTTCCAGCTTGAACTTGGAGCAGGGACATGCGTGGAGCCCTGTGCATTTATACAGGACACCTTGAGGCCCCCAGGAGGGCTTTGTCCCTCACTCTTGGCCCCCCTGGGGCAGTCTTTGATCCCTGCCTGGAAGAAATGCTGAGTCAGTAGGATATGCAGTTGGAGCCTTAGGAGACGGGAAGCCTATTAGAGTCACCAGCAGTTTGTTCCCAAAGCGATGGCCCTTTCCCCTCTTCCAGGAGCTCTGAGGGCCAGGCCTAGAGGATGTGCTTGTCATGGATAGGACGTGGGGTTGACTGTGAGCTCCTTGAAGATGCACCTTGCAGGTTTAGTTTGCCATCATATCCCTGGAATTATCACAGGGCTTTGGTACATAGGAGAAGCTCAGTGAATATTTATTAGGTGAATGAATGAATGAATGAATGAATGAATGAATTCTTCCCCAGAAGGTGCTGGAAGGCCCAAACTCACCGTTCTGATTTTTGGGTCCCAAGAAGGTGAGATAACTACAGGGGCTCACACCCATGAACCCCAGGCTCCTCGGGGTTGTGTAGATTGTGCGGTCTCCCATGTATGAGCATTCTGCAGTGGTGGAGAGGCAAAGTGTGCTGTGTGTTTTCATGTGCAGGAGCCTTCACATCAAAGCCACGCCCTCTGCCTGGTCACCTTCCTCCCTCTGCACTCCTCCTCATTTAGATAAGTGCTCATCACCTTGGGAGATGTAGTTGCCTCTTCACGGGAGACCTGCCCAGCCCACTGTCCTCCCACAGCCCCTGGGCCACTATGGCAACAGCACACCACACGGTGGGTGGTGTGTCAGCTTCTGGACCCCCATCGTCTGTGGGCTCTGAGGCCAGCACCCTGTTGGGGACTGGAGTAGGGCAGGGGCCACATATATTTCTTTCTGGAAGAAAGGAAGGAAGGAAGGAGGTCAGAATGGTCTCAGGAAATCCTCAACCAGGAAAGTGTTCTGGAAGTCAGAGACGAATAATTGAGGATGGCATCCTGCAGAGCCTGGGGTCTGGGGGCAGGTGGTCACACTTTCAGGAGCTCAGCAAACAAGCAAAAAAAAAAATCCTTCACTCTTGCTCACACTCTCTGAACTTGAGTGAGTGGAAAGTGTTTCTTATGAGGAGCACATGGACTATCTTCCCAAACATATGGCCTCTAACCCTAGACTGGTGGTCCCCAACCTTTGTCCACGTGTGTACCCCTTTTAAACTCATTTCTATAAATTGTACCCCTCGTTTTTAAAACAACTGCTTTAACTACTGACACTTTTGTTCAGATCCTATCTTAATGTAAAATAGTGGCAATGAGGTAATAAATTAGGAAAGAAAAATTATTACGCTCAAAGTACAAACCACAGATTTAGTTTTACAATATTCATAACACAGCTAAATACTGATAATGATGATCAAGTATTTAACAAACTTTTAATTTATTATTAATAATATTTATTGTGTTATCTGAACAGTCTGTAATAATTGTTATGCAGATCACGAGCCAATTGAAACATTGTTAGTGAGATTGGTGAACTTGCTTTGATGCATTTAGTTTCATGAAATCAGGCTCAAAAGAAGCAAGATACAGTCTTAAATCCGGACTCACATTAAGCTCATTGCAGTACTTACTTTTTATGAAGGTGTAAGAAGAAAAAGCTCTCTCCACTAGTTCAGCATTAGTAAACGGCAAGAGGTATTATATTTGAGAGCCTTCTCACTGAGCTGCTCGTATTCCTTACTGACATCTTCCCAGAAGGCAATAAGATGTTTTCTTTTAAAATCAGAATTTAAAGAATTGGTTGAAAGTTCCATTAACTGCTCTTTTTCATTGACAGTTTAGCTTCTTTGAAGAATTCTTTATTGAAGGGACCTGCAATCCAGTTGTTTTCTTTTCCATGTGGAGGGAAGTACTTACAGAAGGACACTTTAAGACCTTCCAAGTGACTTACAATGTTCTCTCTCACGTTTTGGGGTCGGTGCAGGTCATTCTCAGATAGGAGGTTGTGCAGAGTTTTAAATACTTCAGGCTGACCTCTTTCAACACACGCTTTCCAAAAGTCCAGTTTTTAAATCATTGACTCAATTTTGTCCATTGGTTTGAATACAGTGATTGAGCTGTTTTGAAGTCCCAAGTTGAGTTTGTTTATTTCTAGAAAAACATCTGATAAATATGCAAGACTTTGAAGCCAATCACTGTCCTGAAACTTGGGAGCAAGAGGGGAAATGACGGTCTTCAAAAACCACCTGGACTTCATGTCTAAGGTCAGACATCCGTGTAAGTACTTTGCCACGAGACAGCCACCTGACCTCTCTGTGCAAAAGGAATGTGCTGTGAATGCTGTTCACTTCTTCACAAAGTGCTTTAAACAACCTGGAGTTTTGTGGTTGTGACTTAATAAAATATACAACTTTTACAGCCTCATGAAGAATAAATATCTTTCAGTTCTCTAGGAAGAGGCTTGGATGCACGACTTTGTCTATGAAAGCAGCGGTGGCTCCGTGGTATGTGGGGAGCTACTTCTTTAATTAGGCCGCGCAGGCCCACAAACAGCCTGACACAGGCTGCCTCCATCGGTGCACACGGCACAACCATTCGACCAACTGCTGTCCTTTTCAATGAAATAACCAGTGATTGCATTAAAAATATCTTCACCTGTGGTACGCTCTGTCTGTGGGTAATAAAGCAACAGGTTTTCCTCAATTTTGTTTACTACCAAGTACTTCACAATGACGAGCAAAATAGATAAATCAGCCACATCTACACTTTCATGGACCTGGGTGGAAAAGAGTTTACTATTTCTAATTCTATCTGCTACTACAGCTTCAACATCATCAGACATTTCCTGAATTTGTCAAGCTATTGCATTGTTTGAAAAAGAGATAGTATTGATTTTGCGGACATGTGCTTCCCCAAATACACGGTGTCCTTAATACAAGGAGAAATGAAATCTTCAGCTCTGGTGTGGTTTTTCACCACCTTTAGCTATATGATAAGCAATTCAGTATGAAGCCTCAACTGCATCCTCATTGTCTTTCTTTCCTGACATCATGCGTGAAGTAAGTTGGACGCTTTTCTGAGCCCTGAAAATAATGTATTTCTTTGTTATTTTATACATAGGATGTTTAGTTTCTCAATGCCGCATGAGTAGAGAGGGAACCATTGGATAGTATTTCCCCACACAACCTGGGACGGCCATCACCCCCTACAGACGAACACCCCTATTTAATAGACTCCTCAGAGTATTTCCTTCCTTCTGTGCGGTGTCTGAGGCCGCACCCCCTTACTGTCCCCGCTGTGGGTGCGCTCGTGGCTGTGGACACGTGGTGAGAATTCTTGGTGACGGGTTATACTCCACATCAAGTTTTGCTCCTGTTTTCAACCACTGATCCATGACTGACGTGCTTAAACATCACTGACAGTAATAAGGGAAACTATGTGAAACATAAAATTTAAAAACTACTTGAAAAGAATCACGATTAAAGACACACTTCCTTTTACTCAGTCAATAACTAAACTGATCACAGTCTGGCTACAGATGCGTTTATATGTTCGGGGAAGTTCTAGAAACATCACAAACGGAACTGCGGAATGACTGGTAGGAGAGCGGTTGGGGGAAGGGGTCACAGCCCCGCCCTCACCCACCATCATCGCTCATGGGATCTAATTTTGAAGAGTCTCCATGAATGGTGATTCACACTTAACATTTCTTGTTCCATAGCTACCGCTTTGCATTTTCCTACTTTACTTATTGTTTTTGCCATTACTAATGATCTTTCACGTACCCCTGAATGACCCAGCAGGTATTCTGGGGGTAGGGGTGCCACCCTTGGGAGCTGACGTTTTAGGCAGCAAGAAGTAGAGAAGAGCCCTTCCCAGGAGACCAAGGGAGGGGAGCGGAGGGGGCGACTGCAGCAGGGAAGGAGAGAAGATGCAGTGGGCAGCTAGTCACAAAGCGCAGGAGAGACAGAGGCCCAGGTTCTGTAGGAGTTGTACAGTTTCTCCTAAACCTGGAGTGAGGTGGCCCTGAAGCGTTATTGCATAATTCAGAGGACAGAGATGCGAGATGCCGACATGCTTATCTCATCCTGACTCGGCTCTCCTCGTGACTGCTCTTGTTTCCGGTTTTGGCACTGGAATGTTTGTATTAAGGATAACTCAACATTTCTACAGCCCAGCTTACAGTGTACTTCCCCCCGTGTATGTTTTCATTGGATCCTCTCAAGAAATCAGTGAGGTCATCACCATGGTCTGCCCTTTGCCCAAAGAGCTTTGTTCAAGAATGCACAGCTAGGAAATGGCACCACTCCTATGGCAGGCCTCACTAATCGATCGTGGCACTAGCCTGCTCACCGCCACCCTTGATTCAGGCAGTCACTACTAATCAAATAGAGCTGAAAGCAGTTCGCCTTCTCCTGGACCAAGAATAAGACCATGTGGCCTCTCAGTGTATTTCAAGTCCTACTTTATACTGTTCCCCATCCAGCATCATTATGTCCCTCCCTCCCATCATGGCCATTAGCTGCCATTGCACCCAGGACTTTGAGACCCCTGACCACCTTCGTCTCACTCTCATCTGCGTCCTTCTCCTTTTATGGGACCTCGTGTGGCATCCCCTCTGTCAGTTCTGTCAAGTTCTTCGTGCCCAGGAAGCCGCACCGCACTGCCTCATCTCATGCAGATCCCTGCCTCCTCTACCATTCTTTAGAGGAAGACTTCTCAACATGGGTGTTATTGACATTTAGGGGAGATAATTCTTTGCTAGGAGGGCTTCCCTGTGCATGTAGGATGTTTAGCAGCATTCCTGGACTCTACCCACTAGATGCCAGTAGCACTCCCTTCCACAGCCGCGATGACCAAAAATATCTCTAGACCTGCCAAATGTCTCCGGGGGCTGAGACAACTCTGTCCCTGCCCGAAGCATGGCTTTAGAAGCAGTTGGCCCTTGAACAATGTTGGTTGTTAAAAAAGGGCAATTCTCAATGTGCGAGGGATGGGGATTTGGTGGGTAAGTAGGCAGCCCCCTTACTGCTCGGTGGGATCGTTCTGATGTTTTTCAGACAGTCCCCAGTGGATAGGCCCCAGGTACCCGTTGCAGCTCACACATTGATGCACCCTGTGTTGGTTTCCTCCTTCCTCCACATCAGTTCCTCACTTCGCACTGGAGCCTCCTGAGAGCGGCCCCCCCATGAAAGGCTTGCACCCAGGTCTCGTCTCAGGCGTGGTTTGTAAGTCCATAACTGAGTGGTGACAAGTTGCTGAGCATAATGCAGGCACGACCGAGTCCATCCATGTGGCTTTGTGAGAGATGGACCTTCTAGACTCCCGGTGGTCCTGAGGATGGCCTTGCATGGATGCCAGGCTCCCAGAGGACGGGCACTGCGTGGCACCCTTTACCATGAATGCTGGGAGGTAATGCAGAGTCGGAGGCAGGTGAGTATAGGAGACAGAATGGAGTTGAATGTCAGGGGGTGAGTGCTAGCTCTGACATGTGATTTGGGGCAAGTTCCTTCTCTCACCTCAATTTTCTCCCCTGGAGGATGATCAGATGATTTATCATCCAGACAGGGACACAGGAAGAGGACAAGGTTAATATTTAGGCCAGAACCATGGGCATGAGGTGGGATGTGGGGGTCCTCTGACTCATCTGTTACGTGGGGATAATAACAGTGCTTTTGGGGACCCCAAATTAAGACACACTTACTCTTGTAATCCTTGTAATAATCTTACGAGATAAGAGCTATTATTACCCCCTTAAACAGATGAGGAAAATGACCCTGAAGGAGAGTTTCAATGGCTGGCTCAGGGTCCTGGACTTGCTCAGGTCCAGGCACATGTTTGCTGCTCTTGACCATGACGCTATGATGGTGGAATCAGGGGGTGGGGCTGCTGGTGCCGCCTGGTGGACACCAACTTTCCAAGCGCTGTGTTATAATTGCTGAGTGCTTGCTACCCACTGGCACATCACCTACGCCATCACATTTATCCTCACTGCCACCCTGCGAGGTCCAGGCACTGCTATTATTGCAGACCTAACCTCTAACCACGACACTTGCCTGTCTCAGATTCTGAAATTAGCTCCCAGAGTCTTGGTAAAGAGGCTGTGACAGGGCACTGTGTAATGTCAAGTGGTAACTTGTCAGCCTGGAGCCTTCTAGGACCAGTCTCAGAACTCCTAGGAATTCTGAAGCCACATGAACGAGCTGAATTGTGTCTCCAGTATGCTCAGCCACTGGTCACCCTTTAATTATGAATATGTAAATGAAGCCTCTATTATTTTTCAAGGCCATAAAACTATTTGTTTAAAGTAGCTCTTGCTTAGCCCATCCTCACAGATAAACATAAATAAATCACACCACTCTTTGATGAATTATGCATTAAATACACATCTGTAAAACTTCCCTGTGAATAGTGGGACTTTGAACCTAGGGGGTTTTAATTGGATGCTAAATCAATTTTTCTGTCTCTGTAGATGGAATTAAAAAAATCATTCCTAACTTTATTTCAAATGTCTATCATTGTTACATGATAAAAAAAATTACAAAACCCTCCTTCAAACCCCTGCGGTTTGATCCTCACTGTTTGCACTTACTTTCCATAATTCAAATCTCAGCCCAGGTACCTGGGATAGAGAGATTGAAAGGGTTCTCGGGGAGCCGAGCAGCGGTGTTCAGATAGCATCGGAGAGTAAAAGGCGGAGAACCGGCAACGATGGGCTTACTGGGGAAATGTGCGGGTGTGGTGGGTGGGAGCAGAGATGCTGTGGTGGAGGGAGCCTGGGATGGGGAGAAAACAAAGGGAGAAGGAAGAGGAGAGGGAGAGAGTCATGTGTACGTGGTGGGGGAGGTGGAAGTATCCACTTTCTGCCAAGTTCTTGAACGCCAACGGATCATTGAATTCACCCTCTCGTTCTGTGAGGTAGGGGCTCCATTCTGTAGGCAAGAATACTGAAATTTTTTCAAAGTCATGCTAAATGGCAAAGCCAGGGTTTGGTCTCATGTGGTGCTGGCTCCTGAGGGGAGTTTGATGGTGAGTTTTGTAAAATCTTTTTGGGGGTCACACCTCCCCGATAGATGACAATCTACCACTGCTTAATGAGATATGGTGGTTTGATGAGTGAGCACCTGCTAATATGTTAGTGAATTTCCTAGTTAAATGCTATAATGTCTCAGGGGGTCTCTGGGGTAAGATATTAGACCTGTGTCTTGTGAGGAAATGAGCTCTATGTCTGTGGAGGTATTCAAGGACAGCCCTCTGGTACTCCTTTGGCTCATCACCCAGTAAACTTGGAAGTCCCTGTAGATACACTAATGGCAGTGTCTTAGGTTCCACATTTAGCTGCAGGGGAGAAGAAATGCTCTTCAGGTCCTTCAGATCAGAGCCCTTGACACGTCTCTCAGGACATTTATCCCATTTACCTTCATACTTGGACAGTCAGGAAGTGAGAGAGCAGTCGTGATGGTTGAAATGGTCCAAAAAAGACCTGGTTGTGGAAAAAATAAAAAGACCTGGCTATGACTTCAAATTCCTATGCATTCCCCATACTCAGTTTTAATCTGTAAAATGGGGGAAATAACAGTATTTACCATCTCTTACAATGCATATGGTCTATGTATCTGCCAAATTCCTATGTTGATGTCCTAACTGCAGAACCTCAGATTGTGACTGTATTTGGAGATAGAGACTTTACAGAGGTAATCAAAGTCCCACAAGATCATGTGGGTGAGCCCTGACCCAATCTGGCTAGTGTCCTTATAAGAGGAGGACATCTGGACACAGTACACACTACAAATGCACATAAACCCACAGAAAAGACCATGTGAAGTTGCAGTGAGAAATGGCCACTTGTAAGCCAAGGAGCGAGGCCTCGGGAGAAACTGACCCTATAGGCACCTTGATCTTGGACTTCCAGCCTTCAGAACTGTGAGAAAATAAACATCTCTTGTTTAAGCCACTCAGGGTGTGAATTTTCTTAGGGCAGCCCCCTAGGAGATAAATTTGCCTTCTCAAAGAGTTGTTATGGGGATTCAGTAGGTCAGGTACGTAAAGCACCCAGCATGGTGCAGGCATTTAGTGGACACTCAGCATTTTCAGGTTCTCCTCCTGCCCTGCAATCCATATTGGTCTTATTGCTCCCATAAGTTTCTGGGAACTCCTTGAGAGTTCCTTGTTTCCATTTTCGTACCTGAGTACACAGTTAGTGCTCAATAAATGGTTGCTGAGCTGAATTGCAAATGCAGCTCCTGGCTGTGGTTACTTACCCAAGCACGGGGGCTCCAGCCCTGCCCCTATTCTCATCCCTCCTGAGTCCCACCCCAGTGCCATTCACAGCTTCTCCCCTCATTATGGATCCTTGCTTAGGAGGTCTGAATTGCCTGGGACAGCCCTCTCTTAGCACTAACTATGCCCTAGACATGGTTTTTCATGGATCGTCCCATGAAAGTCTCACAGCAACCCCACAAAGTAGTCGTAGTAGTATCATTCCTGTCTCTGTCGATGTGGAAACGGAGGTCCCAAAAGGCTAATTGTCCCATAATCCACCCAGGTAGGAAGTGATAATGCTCAGAGTCAAAGCTGGGTGGATCTGATTTCAAAATTGGTGCACTTAACCAACGCATCGACAGTACTTGAAATTTAGATTCAATGGTGAATGAACACAACAACAGCGACAGCAGTAAGTAACCTCTATTGATTATTTGTAATGTGCTAGGCATTGTGCTAAGTTGTTTAACCAGCATTTTCTCACTTAATCCTCTCAACAACCCAAGGTACTATCTTTCCCTCCTTCTACAGATGAGGAAACCGAAGCACAGTGGGTTTGCAGACTTGTCCGAAGTTGATAGCTATTACACTATAATTGGGTGAAACAAGATATGACCTGAGATCCTCTCTTCTTAATCACTGAGCATCTACCATGGTGCCCTCTGTGCTAGGATTCCCTGTTGTTCTAGCACCACAACCCTTTCTAGGAGAAGCCCAGAGAGCTGGGAAGAATTATCTGGTGATCACATAGCTGGCGAGTGGTTGAGTGATGACTTTAAGCTCCCTAAGACCCCCAGTTTTTCCGCTGTCCCTGTGTGTAATCCTCTCACTCCATTTCAGCATTTTTTGACCTCATAGTCATTCACAGTTGGCCTTGAGGACTTCTGCACCCTGAAAGGTGGAGCCTCCCAGGGAGTGACTGACAGTCAGGCATTCACAAGGGAGCTGGCCTGGAATGGCCTCAATGCTTATTTTCTCATTATTTTGATTCTGAGCTGCTGCAAATTGAGGACTCAGCAGCACGAGGATTAGGCAATTTTCTTGCCTCCCGTAATGTACTTTCTCTGAATTGGTTCTTTCGAGACAATTATTTGAGGCCTTCAGATCGTTCCCGCAGGCAAGCTGAGAAAGTCAAGTCGGCACATCTTCATATGCAGACACATCTTAGGGCCCCTTTCATCCTTAACTTGGACTCAAACACACAGGATGGGAAAGGCAGGCTACCAAGAAAGTTACTCCTTACACCAGAGCTAGGGGCCAACCTTGTCTGCAAATCTGTGTAAAAAACATGCGTCAAGCCCTTCTCTGCCCTTTCCCATCTTAACCTCTTATATCCTAGCCCGAGCCTCTGAGATGGACGCTATGATTTCCATTTCTTGATTGAGAAAATTGAGGATCATTGAGGTGAAATAAAATTTCCCAGGAAACAGAACTAATCTCTAGGGCTCCCCATCTTTCGCTCTTATCTCCTTTCTTTGGACTCTCAGAATAAAAACTGTCTCTTGCCTCATTTGCAACTTCCTAAGATGTAGCCTTACCTTTTATTTCATTGCCTAGAGAGGCAGCAGAGTTCAGAGGTGAAAAGGATAAGCTTTGGAATCAGAGAGGTGTGAGGGTCCCTTCTTTCTAAATAAAGTAATTTTTACTTTACTTATTGACGATGCAAAAAGCATTTTTGCTCTGACCTCAAATATTAATATGTATAATCTTTTATTGATTATTTTTATTTTTTCAATTACAGTCGACATAAAATGTTATATTAGTTTTAGGTGTGCCATGTAATGATTAGACTTACAAAGTGATCACCTCAATAAATCTGGTACCCATCTGGCCACAAACATAGTTATTATAATATTATTGACTATATTCCCTATTCTCAATCTCTTATGAGCTATGTAACCTATTATCTCTTCAGCCTCTCTGAGCCTGTTTGCCTTTCTGTAAAATGGGGATAAAAAGAGTACTTAACTCATGGAGTTCTTCTGGGGAGAATAGTGTACTCAAAATATTTAGAACAGTTCTTGCATGTTGTAAATGCTTAAGAGAGCTTAGCTGACCTCGTTACTGATGTCATTATTGTTCCTTTGTGTGGGCATGGATATGAAAAATACTGAGAGGAAAGCCAGGCATCCAGGTTTCACTTATAAAGTTGGCAAATTCCGTCTGTGTGGTTTTGAGTAAGGCACTCAAATTCTCTTAGTTTGAGTTTTTATTTAAGTCCTGTTCAATGGGGATATTGAGTTTGTTCTGCTTGCTTGACAGGAGACTTGTGGGGACGCAGATGACACTCAGGACCTCGGACAGCGCCCAGCAGCCCGAAGATGTTTAATTTGTGATGAATAAGGCAATTTCCTTCACAAGAATTAAAAAAGGAAAAAAGATCCCAAAGAGCTTTATAGCTGTAAAGGACTTCTAGGTCAATAGCTAACACAGGCAAAGAAGGAAGATTAGAGGAAATCACAAGGAAGAAATAAAGTGAAGGGAGCAGGTAAGGAAAGAGCTCCTTGCGGACCATGATGGTGGTTAAGAATAGGAGCTCCGGAGTGGGACAGTTGGTTTGAATCCCCACTTAGCCATCCTCCAACTGTACCCTGAGATGCATTGCATAATCTTTCTGGGACTTGGTCTTCTCATTTCTAAAGGTGCACCAACATTACCTAGATCATAGGGCTGTTGTGAGGATTAAGAAGACAATAGCTATGGCGAGGGGTTACTCAGCACTACTACTCTAACTATCCCTATCATGGATACTGAGCACTGTGCTGGGGGTTGTGCCTAGGCAACTTGCATTTATTAAAAACCAATGTTTCATTCGCATTTTATCTAGTCGTTGCAACAACCCAAGAGAGAGGTGCTGTGATTATGCTCTGTATGTTTACAATGGGGATCTTGGGCTGAGAGAAATGAAGCAACTAACTTGAAGAGGCACAACTGGGAAGTGCTGGAGCCTCAGTTTGACTTCAGGTCTGTCTGATGGCAGAGACCTTGGTCCCTGCTCCTCAATGCAAGGACTAAAGTTTTCACAACTGGATGAGGAAAACGTGGAAGCAAAGAGAAAGACAAGCAGAACTGCAGAGCAGCCCAAGCAAAGGCAGGTGCTGGGGCTAGACCTGTGTCACCATGGAAAAGACTTCAATTACTCGGAGAAACTGCCAGACCTGTGATACTTGAAATGATTTCCTTTCTCTTAAAATCTATCAAGACCCATACAATTTCTTGACCTTTGGAGGGCTCCTACAAACTCCTAGGAGTGCAGCATGACTGACATCTACTCACTCAAGACAAGACCTTGGAGATAAGTGGTACTCTTTTTCAATTGGGAATTGGTTCTAGAACCTGTGATTGGGTCATAGGTAGGGAAAAGGGAGAGGTCCATTGCTTTCTTGAGTGTTCTATAAATCCTGAGTAGCTTGGGATTCTCATGTGGGATGCTGGAGGTAAAGGCAAGTATCCTTGAGACTCATAGTTAGAGGGCAGAAGTATGGAAACAGCTGTTGGGGGATTAGATAGCTCCATTGGAAGGTGTTGTGTGTTGTCAAGTGTTTTGAGAATAAGACGAGGATTTGAACTCTTTCCTTGAGGATACAAGTATCAAACTCTTTCTACCTCTCTTGCTACTAACTGGTTATTTTTAACTGGATATAAGTTTCTTGGTGATAGGAATTGGGCTGCATAGGGACATGTTTTGAGATAATACTTCAGTTTGGGTCAGAGTTGCTCTACGAAACATTTGTAAAAGTGTTGTGGTCAAGAGCTTAGACTCTGGGGTCTGAAAACACGTTTTTGCACTCATCAGCCATGAGTTCTTAGGCCACGTGTTTAGCTGCTCTGGGCCTCAGTGACCTCATCTCTAAAATGGGTTAATAATAGGTAACTCCTGGGATAATTGCAGGCAAGAAGTGAGAAAGGCATGTTAAATGTCTAGCTTAGCATACAGTAAAGTAGTAATTAGATGTCAGCTATTGTTATTTTTGCTACTTTCAAGGGCTCAAGTTTAGGAGTCAAGACACATGTGCTCCAATGAAGCGTTAGCCTGGCAGTGGGAGGGCAAGTTAGTTAATTGCTCTGAACCCACTTGTAAAATGACAACAGTAACAACAACAATAAATATACAACTTGCAGGGCTCTTACGAATTTGAATGAAAGGCAAACTTTGTCAAGAGCTTAGAAAATTGCTTAAACCCTAGAAGCATCAAATACATACAAGGGGGACCCAAAAAAACTCAGGAATTTATTTATAAAAAAATTGTGTGTTTATTCTTACATGTCACCTTCAGAGTACTTGCCATTTGATACAATATACCTATGGAGATGCTTTTTCCACTGCTCAAAGCAGTTCTTGAACTTGTTGATTTTGATGCCTTGTAGCGCTTCTGTGTTTTTTTGTTTCATCTCTTCCACATTGGCAAAATGTTTCCCTTTGAGGACATTTTTTCATCTGGGGAAACAAAAAGAAAAGGTGAATAGGGAGGGTGGGGCACAGGGATCATGCTGTTTTTCTGTTAGAAACTGCCAAACACTCAGCACAGTGCAGACAGGTGCACTGTCATGCTGCACGCTGTTCGTGTAAAGCACCCACCATGAAATGGGCAAACACATTGAAAGAGTCTCCCCCCAAAAAACAAAAACAAAAACAAAAACAAAACTCACTGAAGCTCAATGTACCCTCTCACAACCACGCCAGCCGGTACACGGATGCAGATGGGTCCCTAGAACACTCACCTAGTGGGGAAGCCTGTACTACAAGGGGCCTGCTCTCCAGAAGACAATTCTAGTGTTTTTTTTTTTTCTCTTTATGATTAGTATTCTTTTCCTGATTCTCTTGGTCTTGCTGGGGAAGGGGCATTGTCTGCCTCCACGGTTTTGGGAAGTAGTGAATGCGGGTCAGTCAATCTGCAGAAAATATGAAAGTGACTCATTTGTGTTCTCAACATTGTTTGAGGAGCCCAGGGGACCAGGGCCACACACTGTCCCAGTGGCAGCAGTGAAGACATCTGTAAAACATAGAGCACGATCCATTTGCAGCAGGCACCTCAATGGGGCCCGGGGGAATGAAAGCAAGGTCATGGGTCTGAGTGCACAGAAGGGGAACCTGATTGGAGGAAGACCTGCCCATCTTTCTTGCTGTTTCCCAGACATTCTAGGCCTAAGAGTCAATTTTAACGGAAAGGAAAATCCTACAAGGAAATGGAGAGTCCTGCGAAGAAGAGCAAAGCATCAGTACACATACAGACTGGGTTTCTATTGAGCTCCCATCAACTGTTGATGGATAAGGATGTATGTGTATGTGATGGGGCAAGGTTTACTTTATCTTTAAGGGGCACGGACCCAACAGGTCTTCTCTGGTGCACTTGTTTCTGAAACACCCTTGAGGATTCAGTCTTTACAGCTCAACGTCTGAATCCTGCTAAGGGTATTGGTAGGACCATATGTGCGTGTGTGCCCGTGTTTGTGTAAACTCAGTTATTTTCCATTTCTGCTCCCTTAGGCCTCTTTTCTCTTGACAGATGGCTGCTAGTCCTTATCTGCAAAGAGCTGTCAGTCACTAGGCACCCCAGAGTTGACAATGTGTTAAAGGGACCCTTCTATCCTCTCAGGGCAATCAGATATAGGAGGCTCCAGAGCAAAATTTAAAAACCAGGACCAGACTCAGGCATGTTCTAGGCTCTTTATCTGACACATTCCCAGAAACTACTTAAGTGTCTTCTGCTGCAGATGGTGATAATGACACTAATAATGGTTAGAGCACAGTGATTCCCTTCTTAGCAGAACGATCCCGATACAGTAGGGAGATCAATTACCTTGGAAAAGAGCTTATTCAAGTCCAGTGCATTCATTAAGATCTGTCCCACAAGAGTTTGGGGACAGTGGAAGGGAAGTGAAATTTAAACAAGCCAGGTTCAAGAGAGCAGAGCAGAAAATTTGACAAACAAAACAAAAATCCCACAGAATGGGGTTGCTACTATCAGGGACTTGAGACCCTTGCAGGGGAAAAGGCTTTGCAACAGCATTAAAGGTGATTATTCACTTGTTCGTTCACTCAGAAAACACGCTAAACGCTTGCCTGGTGCCAGGTCCTGTTCTTGGCACTGGAATACAAGCATGTCCTGACCCTCAAGGTCTAACAGAGGGGACAGTCGTCCAGCAGATGATTTCACTAATACAATTAGAAAGACACGTCCTGGTGCTCTGACAAGGTGTGAAAGGGAACCAAACCTAAGCTGGGGGCTTAAGGAAGTGACATTTCACATGTGCATTTACTATAATTTTTATTGATACCTCTTCCGCTGCTGGTGTAGTCACTACTACTTCTTCCTCTCCTCCTCCTCCTCCTGTTTCGTGTTATACATTCGGGATGAAAGCAGTCCACATTTTGCAAGTAGATTAGTTGCAGGCGTGCTCAGTGCAATATAATAGATGAATTGGGTTGTTCCTGCTTTATAGCTGAGGAAATGCAGACATTGAAACGTGAGGTCATCTTACCACGAGCGGGCAGCTAGTTAGCGACAAGATAAGAATCCCTGAATTCATTAAATCTCATTTACACTGTTTATGTTCATGGCATAGCATGTCAGTGGTTCCACACTGTTTCCCACTGGGGTGCATCATCTGGAGGGCAGAACTTCTGTCTGCTCTGTCCACGGAGTGACCCTCAGTGCTTTGGGGGGTGCCTGAAGCACAGGATGACTCTCACTCAATGAGTGAATGTTAAAGAGTGAACAAATGCATGCATGAATGAACGATGAGTCCTCCTCACTGACTTGGTTATAGGAATACGTTTATCATTTGAATGGAGTCCTCTCCTCGACCAGCTTTTCTCTTTCTCTGCCTTCAAACCTGTTCAGAAATATTCCAAAGAATCAGACTGGGAAAAGAAAAAGATTTTGGACTTTGGCCTATGTCTGTATCATTAAAAGTCCATATCACATGTTTGTACGTTCAGATTCAAGGTTCAAAAAGTGACTTAAATCTAGTCTCCCTCTCGCCACCTCCTGTCTCCACTTCCCACCCTGACCATTCACATTCTGTGATGTTAAAAATCAATGTGGAAGTAAGATTTTTCTTTCCCCTAGACCAACCTGTCTATAAAGAGGAGAGCTTGGAAATCATGCTGTGCTAAGAATGGGTCAGCTATTGCTCCATAAATGATTCACTGTGCACTTTAGGCATGTAATATTAGGCTTTCCTCCTGTACTTAAGAATATTTAAGCACAAGAAGAAGACAGGATCATGTAATCAAAAGAGAACAGACTTGGGTTAAAATCTCCATGTTCGGACTTTGGACAAGTCATTACTTTCTCTGGGTCACAATTTCTTTAATTTTTAAACAGAAACGCTAGTACCCATGTTTGAGGCACATGTGGGATTTATGAGGGCGACTTAAAAACTCTGAGCCCAAATGCTAGGCATATATTATTAGGTCATTCAATCCATGTAAGTCTCCTTTCTCCTGGGAGAATCATTTACATAATGGAGGTGAAGGACCTTCACAAACTGTGAAGTGCTATTAATATATCCCTCAGGGAAGCGCCTCTCTCCCTGCCCTCTCCTACTGGTACTTCCTTACAAAAATCCTGAGTTTCAGCCACGCAGAACCACTTAGGCTCCAAATGCATCATGCTTCCTGCATTCCATCTGATGGTCACATTGTCTCCACGATTCAAGACCCAGCGTGGTTCCCCCACCCAGCTTTCTCTGTCCAGCCACTCTCTGCTCCCATCAAGCTGATTGCACTTCCTTCTTTGAGCTCCCCACGAAACCCATAATTCCCTGCATTGTTTCTTATCCCTTAGCATCACATTTCTTGCTTACATTCCTTCCTCCCCCAGTGAGAGTGTGAGCTCACCCAGGAGAGAGTCTCTGTGATTCAACCTGTATCCTCGGCACTTGGCACGTAACTGGAGTTCTGGGACTAGTTTCTGAACCAATACATATGATTGTGTTATTACTATTATAAGAATAATAAGATTTTTCTAAAACATCAGCAACAACAAATTGACATTATAGAAGATGCAATATAAAGGAAGGCTGACTATTGTTATGAAATCCATGACAGTGGACCAGTTCCTGACCTTATTCTAAGGTAGTTGTCTATCCTTTCATTGGTTTCCTTCTTCTGAATTAATGGTGCCTACCTTTGTCTTCTCAGTCAACACTCAACATTGTTAAATGAACCAATAGGGTTCGTAGGAACTTTCTGGTCAACAGGACCACCACGTTTGGAGAAAATTGAAACCAAAATAAATGGTTGATTGGGAACCCTAGCAAGATGGATGAACCCACGTCAGAACCTTATGCCCAAAGTAGGCTCAAGTAATTAATCATTCCTCCTTGGCCAGTACCTCCTGGCTCGTGTGCCCGTCATCCCAGTCGAAGTGCCCTAGCAAATAAGGGCATCGGCTCTGGAGGCCGACAGTCTGAATCTCCCCACTCCACTCTCAGGAGCATACAATCCTGGACAAACTATGTCACCCGACTAAACCTCCAGTTCCTTGCATTGTCAGGTGAAGATTGAAGTTGTACCTAATTCAAAGAATATAAAAGGAAATCATGCTCGCAGAGCGCATGTAAAAGGAAATAATCCTCGCAAAGATCACAGCGCCTGACAGGCGTGGAGAGCATGGTGTGTGACGATACTTCCGGCTTGTTTCTTAGCCTGGTCTTCTGGCCTCTACTCTTGAGCCCTTTGCTTAGAAACCGGGCTTCTCCGGGGTTCTCTCATGGGCTCCCTTTCCGTTTCAAGCTGCGTGTTCTTCCTCGGAAGCCCACCTACCGCCACAGCCTCAGGTATCATTTTTATGCTGAGGATTTTCCCTTTGTTTGTGTCACTAGCCTAGATTTTTCTCCTGACCTCCTCACTCAAACTATATGACGTCTTTTTTCTGGCCATCTCCCGGGACCTCAGCCTCAACCTGCTGGGACCTCAGCCTCAATCTGCCGCAGAGCAGTGCACAGCCTTCTCCTGAAATTGAAATTTCTCCAGGGTCCACAATCTCGTGATCCATCAAGGTGCTTAAGCCAGTGTCTTCCTTCTCTCCTAGCCGGCCATGCATCATGTCCCGCTGTTTTCGACCATTCATTCCCACTGCGTCGCCATCCTAGCTGTCTCCAATTGCTTCCTAATTGGTCTCCCTGCTGCCATTCTTGCCCACCACCACTTCATCACCCAGCTGGAGTGCTCTCTTAGTAACAAACATCAGATCATGCCAATCCCTTGCCTAAAACACACCAATGACCTCATTCTGAGAATAAAGTCCCAGCTCCTGAGCATGGCATAGTAGACACTGTGATATGCTGTCCCGAACCCTTGCGAGACCAAGGCCTTCGTTCTCCTAGCTGCTGGGAGTGTTGACTGCTGGTAGCTCACAGCCGAGTCCCTCCATAGACAGGGTGCTCTCTGGTCCAATGTTATGGCCCTCTGTGGGGGAAAACTCCATCTAAGCACTGTACTGTGGGAAAGTGCAAAGGTCTGGCTCCCTTGCTGCAATTTTAAACAGTTGCTAGCACCCCCTGAGGGATCAGCTGAGGTCTGTTGTAACTGCATTATTGTTCGCCAGCCCCGGGCTCTCCAGTCGGACTCCCCTCCCTGCCTCCCAGGTACTGTGCCTGGGAGCATCCCCAGTAAGCCTCCAGCATGCAGATCGCTCCTCAGAGTCTGTTTTCTGGGGAAGCTGACCCACAACATGAGGCTCCCACGATCTGGCTACACACAGCACAATGCCTGGCGTAAAGTGGGTGCTTGGTGGATTGGCTGGTTCCCTGGTTGGGGCACCTGCATAAACATGAAGTAAGGTGAAGAAGCCTGTCATGTGATCCACACTGGGCATTCATTTGGGGGCTCTTGGGGGGCAGGGTCAGAGGACATCCAGGGCAGTTAACAGGCCGTGCGACTGTTTTCATCAGTAATGATGAGAACCTGTAATCCAGGTGGCACGGGGGGTGGGGGTGGGGATGGGCAGGAGCCTGCCAGTGGCTTTCTCTTACTGTTAATGCTTATCAGCAGAATATTTACCTCTGAGTAGGTCTTTGTGTATTCCTACTCTGCCAAGCTGGGAGCAAAAACAACAACAAAATCTCAGAATGTGCTTTTCTTATGCGACCAACGAAGCTCTTGCTGAATCTCACTTTTTAAAATGACTTGCTGTGCAAAGAGAAAGGGCAGGTCCTGGTGGTATTCTCTAACGCTTTGGTACTAACGCCATCCCCTCACGTGAAGGAGTGTGGAAGGAGCAAGGGCATCCTGAGCCTCGTTCACACACCTGGAACTTGCTGCGCTCTACCTCGTCTCGAGGCCTTTGCACATGTCGTGGTGTCTGCCTCTATTACCCTCCCCTGCTTTAACTAGCTGCCTAACTCCTGCTTGGGCTTTAGGAGTCGCCTCAGGCATAACCTCCTACGGTATGTCTTCCATGAAGAATTGCACGCCTTTCCTCTGCAGACCACAACCAATGATCCAGGAAGTTCTTATTTCACTCTTTGCATTGGCCACTAGGAAGCTCAGTGCTCAATTTGCAGGCTACCAGTAACCTGTTAAATGTTACTTCTGACTTCCTCTTATTTTGCTTACATTTATTTTTCCCTTCCTCTAATTTACTCAATAGTTTAAAGTTGTAATCTTGTATTGACGCCAATCTTGTATTTTTAGGGATCACAATGTATTGTAACTGATCATCTACTTCTCTGTTTTCCCTACTGGTTTGTGAGTTAATGAAGAAAGGCCCATAGCATCTTTTTACCCATCTGCCTCAAGTCCCTGGCAGATAGTAGGTCCTCAAAACTATTTTCTGAGTGGGTGAACCAGGGGTGGGAATAGGGAGAGGGAGCGAGTCTGGTGCTTTAGGGACATTTTACTTTGGGCCTACTGGTTCCTGACCTTTTCCCACTTGTGTGAACCTTTTAAATCTATTTCTATACATTGTACCCCTTGTTTTTAAAACAGATGTTTTAAAATACTAAGATACTGACACTTTTGTTCAGTGCCTATCTTCATGTAAAGTAGTAAAAATGAGGTAATAAGTTAGGAAAGAAAAATTGCTACACTAAAAATACAAACCACAGATTTAATTTTACAATATTTGTAACACTGTTAAATATTGATAATGATGATCAAGTGTTTAACAAACTTTTAATTTATTATTAATAATATTTGTGTTATCTGAACAGTCTGTAATAATTGTTATGCAGATCACAAGCTGATTGAAACATTGTTAGTGAGATTGTTGAGCTTGCTTTGATGCACTTAGTTTCTTGAAATCAGGCTCAAAAGAAGCAAGATACAGTCTTAAATCCGACTTGCATTAAGTTGCTGCAGTCCTTATTTTTCATGAAGGTGTAAGGAGAAAAAGCTCTCTCCACTAGTTCAGTATTAGTTAAGTGGCAGGAGGTATCTGAGTGCCTTCTCACTGAGCTGTTCGTATTCCTCACTGACATCTACCCAGAAGGTAATAAGATGCTCTCTTTTAAAAATCAGAATTTAAAGAAGAATCAGTTGAAAGTTTGCTTAACTGCTCTTTTTCATTGATTGACACTTTAGCTTCTTTGAAGAATTCGTCATTAACAGGATTTGTAATCTGATTGTTTTCTTTTCCACGTTGAGAGAAGTACTTACAAAAGGACACTTTAAGACCTTCCAGGTTATTTGCAACATTCTTTCACGTTTTGGGGTCGGTGCAGGTCATTCTCAGATAGGAGGTTGTGCAGAGTTTTAAAAACTTCAGGCTGACCTCTTTCAACACACGCTTTCCAAAAGTCCAGTTTTTTAATCATTGACTCAATTTTGTCCATTGGTTTGAATACAGTGATTGAGCTGTTTTGAAGTCCCAAGTTCAGTTTGTTTATTTCTAGAAAAACATCTGATAAATATGCAAGACTTTGAAGCCAATCACTGTCCTGAAACTTGGGAGCAAGAGGGGAAATGACGGTCTTCAAAAACCACCTGGACTTCATGTTTAAGGTCAAGCATTTGTGTAAGTACTTTGCCATGAGACAGCCACCTGACCTCTCTGTGCAAAAGGAATGTGCTGTGAATGCTGTTCACTTCTTCACAAAGTGCTTTAAACAATCTGGAGTTTTGTGGTTGTGACTTAATAAAATTTACAACTTTTACAGCCTCATGAAGAATAAATATCTTTCAGTTATCTAGGAAGAGGCTTGGATGCACGACTTTGTCTATGAAAGCAGCGGTGACTCCGTGGTATGTGGGGAGCTACTTCTTTAATTAGGCCGCGCAGGCCCACAAACAGCCTGACACAGGCTGCCTCCATCAGTGCACACGGCACAACCATTCGACCAACTGCTGTCCTTTTCAATGAAATAACTATTGATTATATTAAAATATCTTCACCGTGGTATATGCTCTGTCAACGGGTAACAAAGCAACAGGTTTTCCTCAATTTCATTTCCTACCAATTATCTCGTGATGACGAGCAAAATAGATAAATCAGCAATGTCATACTTTCATTGACCTGGGTGGAAAATAATTTACTATTTCTAATTCTATCTACCACTACAGCTTCAACATTGTCAGACATTTCCTGAAATTGTTGAGACATTGTACTGTTTGAAAAAGAGATAGTATTGATTTTTGTGGGCATGCTCTTTCCCAAACATACAAAACAGTATCCTTAATATAAGGAGAAATTAAGTCTTCAGCTCTGGTGTGGTTTTTACTGTGCAATAAGCAATACAGTATGAAGCCTCAATTGCATTCTCATTGTCTTTCTTTCCTGACATCATGTATGAAGTAGCAGTTGGACACTTTTCTAAGTGCCAAAAATAATGTTTATCTTTGTTTTTATACATTGGACATTCAGTTTCTAAATGTCGCATGAGTAGAGAGGGTTTCATGCCACCGTTGGATAATATTTCCCCACACACAACACACAGAGGCTCAGGACAGCCATCACCCCCTACAGATGAACACCCCTATTTAATAGACTCCTTAGAGTATTTCCTTCCTTCTGTGCAGTGTCTGAGGCTGCACCTGTCTAATATCTCCCGCTGTGGGTGCGCTCGTGGCTGTGGACACGTGTTGAGAACTACTTGGTGACGGGTTATAGTCCACATCGAGTTCTGGTTTTTTTAACCCTTCCTGTTTCCAACCACTGATTCATAACAAACACGCTTAAAAATCACTGACATGATTAAAGACAACACATGTACTTTTACTCAGTCAGTGACTAAACTGATCAAACAGTCTGGCTCAGGATGTATTTATACATTTGGGAAAGTTCTAGGAATGTTGCAAATGGATTGCTCTGACACTGTGCATAATGATTGGTAGAAGAGAATTTGGGGGAAAGGTTCATAGCCCCACCCTCACCCATCATCACTCGCTCATGGGATCTAATTTTGAAGTGTCTCCATGAATGATGATTCAAACTTAACATTTATTGTTCCATTAACTGACACTTTGCATTTTCTTACTTCACTTGTTTTTTGCCATTACTGATTTCGCATACCCCTGGGCCCAGCACATATCCCCAGGGGTACTTACACCACCGCTTAGAACTTGATAACCTAATGCTTTAAACAAAGACAATGAAAGAAGACACTTTGTATACTTTTATGCTGAGAAGATCACGTATGATTTCTCGACCAGACGATCTGGAGAAAGAAGGAGTGTGACCACTAAAGGGATAATATCTCATTTAAGTCACAGCCCTTCAAGTTAGCTGTGACTAGGCCCTTTGTTGCATTGGTGGGGCCAGGTCTATATCCATCAAGTACGTAAGACACAGAAAGAACCCACTAACTTCCTCTTTAAGATTGAAGTGCATTTTCAGCTCCCCCATGAAGGAATAGTCACTTCTGTTTATTTAACAGAACTATAGGACACAACGATAGTCATACTCCCGACATTATTACATCTAATACAGACAATTTCCCCGGAAGGATGGTACCATTATCCTCATAGAGGAAAGATGTGAGGTTCAGAGAGATGAAGTAACTTGCTTAAAGTCACTCAGCTGAGGTCATTCGTCCATCTGACCCCAAAGCCCACTCTAAAGCTCTTCCCACATTATTCTATCGAGAGTGCTCTCCCCCTCTCGGTCTTTGTCTCCGATGCAAATTCTCCGCAGGGAGCACACGTGGCCTGGCAGTTTTATCGCAGGGAGGTTTTCGGGACAGCGATTTCCCAGGAATGGCAGGAGGGTGCATCTGGAGAAGTGGTTCTCAACCAGCTGCAGCTTGCTCCCTAGGGGCCATTTGGGAATGTCTGGAGACACTTTTGAGGGCGGTGAATGGTGCACGCTACTGCCCTCTAGTGGGCGGAGGTCGGGGCTGCTGTTAAAGGTCCCACCTGAGAACAAAGCTTTCTGGCTCAAGATGTCAATAGTGCTGAGGTTGAGGACCTCTGATCGAGAGGTTCCTCACCTTGGCTGACCCACGAGCAGGTTCTCTCCACCATGCCTCTCCTCTGTGTCTGCAGAGGGACGTGGGCAGCACCCACTCCAGCACCTCTGCTTCCTGAGAGAAGTCAATGAAGGCAGGGACAAGCATGAATGATGACATGGACAGAGAAGGTTCCCGGAGGAACTCTGGAACTCTGGGACCCTTTCAAATTGACCTGCTACTGCCCCATTGCTTCCACTTATCTCAAAAGGGGCAGATCTAAGTCACATTGACTGGTGTGGAACCGGGTTAGATTTCGGGAGGGGAGAGATCATTTTTCATGGGCAGTTCTTGGAGTTAATCTTGGCTCAGAATTTCTGCCAACTTAGAGACACGTGAGTAAAATTACTAAGAGATAAAACTGGACGCTCCACAATTAATTATCGTATAAAGCCAGGGGAGGTTCCCTTTGCCTAGTATTCTCGAATTCTGTTTCCCCACATTTTGGTATACTCTGTCATTTATTAAACTAGTGTTAATTCCACTCTATGTCCTATGTCCTCATGTTATGCTTAGGGCTGTGTGAGTATAATCTCATTTAACCTGAATACCAACTGATGAAGTTGAGGTTTGAACCTGGTTCTGATTAATTCCAGGAACTAGGCTCTGAATGGGTTATCTAAGGGCTGAATCTGTCACTTGAATATGTTTATTTGACCTGTACCATGTTAAAAACAGTTGTTGTTTTTTTTTTTTTTTTGGCACCAGTTAAAGTATTCAAGATTTTACAAAAATCTAATCATTCGACCCTTCTTAAAAAATAGGACTCTCTGGTAATGCTGCACATTCCCACCTGGCAACAATCGGCTGGCACTGCCCAGTCGCTGCCCTTTTTAGATAGTGCTGTCATTCCTTATGTGACTTGCTTGGTAGCAGCAGGTACCTGAGATTTTGACCTTTGGCCAATACCACTCTGGCATGTGAGGAGTAAGAGAAGAGAGAACAATGCCCATTTGTGTTATGAACATTATTTCCCTTTGAATCCTCTACTCGTGGGCAGCAAGGCCCCATCTGACCTTGAACTTGACCAGCTCCTCCATGGGCCACAAAGATGGGAGACTTCACTGCCCATCACTGTGACTTGAGGTGTATGAAAAGGCAGGAATCAGGACCTCCACACACAAACCAGTGAAAAGGTTTGGGTATTCTTGAAATCTTCTTTTAGCTCTTAAAAACTCCCAAATTTCAGAATTCCTATAGGTATTGTTATGCTAGATGTCAGGTGTGGGTCAACCCCCCTGACTATCGCAGACATAATTCTGGTGTCCAGAGGAACCAGGTTAAAGAGCCCTCCTTTGCAGAATTCTGACTTAACAAGGCTTGTTTATGTCTCTTTGTGCTACAGGTTACAATAACATTGTATTTCCTCTACATAAATAATGTATAAATTGTATTAAGTCATTGTGCAGGTTTTCAGTCCTTGGGGAGTCGGAAGGACAAAGGACTCATCCTCACACAGATTCTTAGTGGATGCACATCTCTACATTTCTTGCATTAAACACAGCATTTGGCTCACTCTTGGAGAGATATCCCAGGAGAATGCTTTTACATACAGTCGTGGATTCAATATGGTTTCCAGTTAAAGGCATAAACACACTGCATGATGATGATGATGATGTTGAAGGTGAGTAACACCTCCATTTGAGAGCACCTGCTATCTACTATGTTGGATGCTTTACATGTATCATCTCCGAGCTTTATAACAAGACTTTGATGTTGGAGTTATTAGTTACATTTTGCAGATGAGACTCTGAGAGCCTACATGCTTGAGGTGCAAATGAAAAAAGTCGTTGCTGGTGTCCAAATGTAGTTTTATTTGCTTTTCAGAACTTCCACCCTGCCACATATGTAAATTCTCCAGCAATTGAAATGAAACTATCTGGGCTACCCAAGAGTATGATTTGGAAGAGATCCATCTACCCCATTTCCTAATTATTCAGTGAAAATCTATGGGTCTAGGATACTTCAAGCATTCATCATAAATTAAGACTTGGGTTGGGCAGCCTTAAGAAGTGGAGGTTTAAGAACTCACTGAGAATGAATATGGGGAATTCAGGAGTTAGTGAGTGGTGGTGGGACAATCCCTTCCTCCCAGGATCACCCCCGACAATGCATGAACTCCTCTTCCCAATGTCCTTTAATGAGGCAAAGCACAGAGAATCTGTTCTCAAAATTGCTCAATGGTTTAGTGTCTTCTCTGTATTAAGAAATGTTAACCTTTTATCCGGAGGAGTTCAATTAGAACGAGTCAACTGGTGGTTAATAATAATGATAAAAAGGAATGTGCACTGAATGAGAGGCTTTTATTTTCATGTCAGAGGACTCATTTGCTACATGTAAAGAGGCTTTTATCTTCAACTGAAGAACGAAGGAATGCCCTGGGTGTATCTCTAAGGCCTTAATGACAAGACAGTGAAGGAGCACTGAGGAGGGTACTTTCTGAATATTTTTCTTGAGGCTTAGGATGGGGACAGGTGTTAAATGGATCCTTCTTCCCCTTTTTTCCTTCCTCTTGTCTATTTCTCCATCATCACACTTTGCCTACTTTCTCCGGGGGCCTGATCACACACAAGGTGTCCAGACTTCTGAATGCTCAACAGAATGTCAAAGGCCTGAATATCATGATCTGAAGAGTGAGAGCAAACGACTGAGACACTCATCAGCTCCAACGGAGTCAGGAGCAGAGGTGAGAGTGGGTGGGGAGGTGCAGAACTCAGGTATGCACAGTGCCTTCTGGCCTCGGGTCTAGGGGAGCACAGGGGGTTCCCATTTCATCACCACCTACCCTATGCTGGGCACTGGGTATTTGAGGCACTTGATCTGACACACCAACAGCCCCATAGGGCAAGGTATCATTATTTATGATTTACATATGAGAAAACATATTCATCCTCAGTGTCCCAGATTTTCAAATTTAGGTCTTTTCTGAGGCTTCGTTCCCTTGACCTTTTCAAAAGATGACTTTGGCTACTCGGTGTGTCCTGTTGTAGCCAATGATTCTGTTTCTGTACAGAAAGCAAGAGGGAATTTAAGGGGCAAGACAGATGGGAGAAAAGGACGAGAGGCTCTGGGAGAAGATGTTGGAGGAGACAGAGTAACTGATCTGTATCCTGAAGTGTCAACTCCTGGACTTTGCTATGGGCACACTTGGCAAATTGAATACTTAATACTTAACAGCCCTGTGACGTCAGTGTTATTTCCACGTGGCCACAAGAAAAATGAGGCTCAGAGAATTGAAATGACTTGCCCAGGTCACAGAGCTATTAAGTAATAGTTGGGATTTGGACCCAGATGACCCGTCTCCAAAGCCCATAGTCTCATTGTTTCGTGTTCTTGCCTCTGTGACAAAGATATCTGGTTCTTCCATTGGCAGTCTCCCCAAGGCAGTCAGCTCAAGACTCAGAAATAATCCACACCTTTATTCATTCTTCAACAGATAACATTAAGTGTTGGCGAGAAGGTGGAGCAACTGGTACTCTTGCATATTATTGGTGAGAATGTAAAATGGTACAATCACTTTGGAAATAATTCTGGCAGTTTTTTTTAAAGGAAACCAAATCTATGTGTACTATATGACCCAGCCATGCCATTTCTAGATATTTACCCAAGAGACAAAAACAAAAAAACAAAAAACAATTTGTTGCTGGCATAAATACAAAGACTTGCAGAAAAATATTCACAACAACTTTAGTCATAATATGTAAAAATTGGAAACAGCCTAAATGTCTTCAGTAGGAAAGGTATAAATAAATTTTGGTATATCCATACAATGGCGTGCTACTTAGCAATAAAAAGAATAAAGTGCTGATACATGGAAAAACATGAATGAATCTCAAAGACATTACGCTGAGTGAAAGAAGCCTAATAAAAAGTACGTATGTATAATTCAATTTTTATAAAGTTATAGAATAAATAAAATCAACGAAGAGTAGAAAAATTCAGAATAGTATTTGGAAGTGGGAATTGATTGGGAAGAGGCAGGAGAGAGTGTTCTATGGGATAATAATGTTTTTTTATTTTTTCATAGAACTTTGAGTTACATAGGTGAAACCCAGGGTATTCATTTGCTAAGGTGGCCATAACCAAGTACCATGGACTGGGTGGCTGAAACAGAGGGGATTTATTGTCTCACAGTTCTGGAAGTTAGAAGTCTGATCGAAGTGTCAGCAGGGTTGGTTTCTTTTGAGGCCTCTCTCCTTGGCACGTAGATTTCACATGGTCTTCCCTCTGCACGTGTCTGTGTCCTAATTTTCCCTGCTTTCAGGGGTATCAGTCATATTTGATTAGGGCCTGCTCTAATGACCTCATTTTAACAAAATGACCTCTTTAAAGATACTGTATCCAAATATAGTCACCTCTGGAGTATTGGAGTCTAGGACTTCAACATATGCATTTGGTGGGAGAAGGACACAATTAGGTTCATAGCAACCAGCAAATATACTCTTAAGATTTGTACACTATATGGTATGTAAATTTTCATCAAAAGAAAAAAAATACTGAGAACAAATATTGGAGTTAATGACATGCATGCTAAAGTATTTAGGGGGAAGTGTACTGATATTTGCCTGTTTTCTGGTCCATGGATGGACCTTCTTATTGTATCTGCACATGGAGGAAGGAGTGAGGGGCTCTCTGGGGTCTCTTGTGTAAGAGCGCTAATCTCCTTCATGAGGGCTTCATCATCATGACCTAATCACCTCCCAAGAGCTTTACCTCCTACTGCCATTACATTGGGGGTTAGGATTTCAATATCCGGATTTGGGGGACACACAAACAGTCCAAAATGGTCCCAGTTGTCGAGAAGCTTGCCCCTTGGAGTAATTCATCAGTGGTTGTGATTTCCAGGCATGTACCCAGTGGGCACATTCACTTAAGAGCTGATCAGACTTAGTGTGGCCCCCATGAGCACCATGCATTTCACATTGAGTTGCTCAATGCTCCAGCTACCCATTTCACATCTAGCTGCTCAATGAACACGGGCTCGTGGGCGTTCTGCCTCTGTTTGGATGATGAATGCCACAGCAGCCCCTGCTTGTGTAAAGATAAATCACTGCAGGTCCAAGTGGTAAACCACAAAAATAACAGCAATTTATATAGGCCCCAGGAGTCCCTTGTGAGATCTCCTTCACTACTAACGATGTGTAGTGATGAAAGTTAAAAGCAAGGATGGGAGTGGCAGCTTTATCTTACTGCCATCGGCACACCACCAAAGAAATCCAAATGGAAGTGCTCATTGGGAAGCCAGTTAGTTAGCAAACGCTCATGACACAGAATTTATCATCAAAAAAAAAAAATAGGTATCGACACAAAGCTGCAGTAATATTTTCAAAACTGGCTGAATGTTTCTGAATTGGAACAAAGGGATTTTTCAATATTCTTAAATGACTTCTAGGCTTATGGCCCAAATCCTGATGAGCAAAATGTTTCACTGATTCAAGTCATAATAATAGCAAATGAATACTTCTTCTGCCAGTGTTTACATTCAGGGGGTTTGGGAAACCTGGACTGAGATGGAAAAAAATTTTTTTTGCATTATGATGAAGAAAGAATTTTTCTGTGGTGTCATAACTTGTGGGGTTTGAATTCTGATTTTTACTAGGTGAACTTATGTAACTTACTTTATCTCTTTCAATCTCAGTTCTTAAAAAAAACATCTGTAAAATGGAGATAAAATTAGCCATTTAGAATGTTTTCAGCGTTTGAAACAAGGCATGAAAATATTTAACATATCCTTAATACTTGGTTTGGCTCATAGTTTAGGTTCAGAAAATGGTAGCAATGATGGTGATGATGGTGATGTGATGATGTTGGTGATGATGGTGATAGTGATGAAGATGACGAAGATGATGGCAATGCCGATAATTGCAGCAACAACGGGATGAAGAAAAGCAGAAAGACATGCAGTCAAAATTTGCCCACAGCAAATAAGGACACAGCTATTCTGTTTTTCAAAGAATTAAATGGCATGAAATCAACCAAAATACTATGGATGTGGGAAGTGCTTAAAGGCTTGAGTGTAGGCTGAAGAAAACCAATGGAATGAGTATCATTTGGCAGCTAGAGTGTCCATAGTTTCTCCTTAATCAATTGTCATTCTGGTTCATCCCAAGTCTATGATCAATTAGTGATGTCTGTCATGGGTTTGGACCAGAGGAGCAGTATGTGTGAATTTATGGACTGGTGAAAGAATTTCAGGTAAAGTTCTAATATTCAGCACTTATGGATACGTGTAAGCTTTAATATTATTTGGGTGTGTCTACATCATTAGTTTTGAGAGCAAGGATTATCTATTTGTTATTTATTAATAGGAATATTAAGGCAATGTATTATATTTGTTAACATTATAATTAGAAATATTAATGATTATGTTATATTTAAAATCAGTAGTATATTAGTTATTTATTGAAATAATTTATTTCCTTTTTATCTCCAGCACATAGATAATTCTGAGATGCCCAATGGATGTTTGTCGAATCAAATAAAAACTGTCTTTGAACAAGGATTGATTAATATTTATAATATGTGTTCTCTTTGGAGTAGCATATGTTAAGGAAAACTTTGAAACATTTTTCATTTCTGTGCAATTCTCTCTTCAAAGGTTGAATAAGGGAAAATGAGAAGCTACTCTTTAAAAAAGTTATGTGGAGCTTATTTTATCACTCGCTCTATAAAAATGAATCTTTGTAAAGCCCTGGCAAAAGTTATTTCAGATATAACCTAATAACTGGGTGTTCGATGTACCTTCCAAAGACGTTTGTTTGCTTCTCAAAGAGCCTCCTTTGTTCGAGGCCACATCTGGTTCAAAGGGGAAATAGTCACCAAGATTTTACATGCGATGTTAGAAGCTTCCCCAATTTCTATCCAATTAGAGGCAATCCACATGGCAAGAAGTGGGGGACATGTTTAGGGTGCCATTTTGCCTGGGGACTTTATCTTTGCCCCTTACTATTCTTCCAGGTGAAGGTCCTGCTCCCCAAGGAACTTGGAAACATACTGTGTTACCAGGTTCTGCTGGCTGTGACAAACACTGGGGGCTTTTGCCATAAAACAATTGCTTCTATTCTTGCCTTTGCTGTCTTCATCTATAGGATGGTGGGGGTGGGGATGGGGGGAGGAGGTGGAAGCAGCACAGTGTGAGCTGTGATGTTAAAAATACTCAGTTTGAATTCTAGTTCCACTACATAGTTGCTGTGTGACCTTAGTCAACTGACTTAGCCTCTCTGAGTCTCTGTAAAATGGAGAGAAAAAAATGCCTTGGAATTGTGGTAGAGGGTTTGACAGAGGCAATGCAGTTGCCTGATGCTTTGCCTGGAGCATAGTAGGTGCTCAACAAAGAGTAGCTGATTTCTGGTACTATCATTAGACGAGAGGGGTGAGCCCACAGCTAGACCCTTGAGGAATCTGTGCCGTAGAAAGTGTGCAGATTGCTTCTGTGGCGCTTGTCCTCATTAGTACCTACTGAAAGGGCCACAGCAGGGCTTATCTTAGTGGAAAAAAAACCAGCGAGTGAGCACAGGCAGAGAAAATCTGTCCCCCTCCTCCATGGGAAAACGTTGTGTATCTTGATTAGGGTGATGGTGACAACTGGGGAGATATAACTTACAACAAAATCTTCTCTCAACCCGGAAAACCACTCCACAAAGGTGGAAGAGAAAAAACACAATTTTATTATTGCAAAGGCATTAAACAAGAATGTGATATGCATCACAGACAATCTACTAAGAGACTTCAAAACAAGCAAGCAAACAAACAAGCAAAAAATCTAAAAACCAAAAAAAAAGGAGAAAAAACTCTCCCTTTTTTATACCAAGTAGATACACACTCATTACATATGTTCTCAAGATAAATGAAAATTTGAAAACACTTATTTGTAAACACACACACACACACACACACACACACACACACAGGGTGTTTGGAAAGTATCCGGACATGTAATATAAACATAGAGGCATTTATGGCTGGATTTTTCCAGACAGCCCTCATATATCCCTATGTTCACTGCAACATTATTTACAATAACCGAGAAGTGGAGACAACCCATCTTTAAACAGATGATTGGCTGAAGAAGATGTGGTACATATATACAATGGAATACTACTCAGCCATAAACAGGATGACATAATGCCATTTACAACAACGTAGTTGAATGTTGAGCATGTCATGCTAACGAAATAAGTCAGACAGAAAAGGACAAGAACTATATGATTTCACTCCTATGTGGGATATAAAACAGAAACAAACAAACAAACAAACAAAACAAACTCAGAGACATAGGCAACAGGATGCTGGCTACCAGAGGGGAAGAGGTGTGGGGGGTCAAACATGTGGTTACGAAAGGAGACTAGACGTTGGGTGGTGAGCACGCAGATGAGGTATAGAATTGGGCACCTGAAACTTATGTAATGTTATTAACCAAGGTTACCCCAATACATTTAAGAAGAAAATGATACCTAGTTCCCAAGTAGGAGGACCTGGCAGCACCGATTCTCACACATGGTCCATCTCGTTCACCTGGAAATTGGGGGTGGCCCTTTATGTTTGCTAATTGACTTTCTCTGAAGGGAAAATAAGCTTCTTCTATTTTTATGACAGAGGTAGTGTTACAAGTTGGAGTTAGGCATTCACCCTCCCATAAGAAATGGGGAGATAGAGACGCTACTTTCCTTAATTACATTTTGAAGACATGGCTCCCAGGTCCATGAGAAAGTCATGACTGATTCCTACAGCTGGTGAAAGACTTAGTTTTAAAAAGATCCATGATTCCATTTGGTCAGCCCTGCTTCCTTTATGACAACATGACGGACCTTGAGACCATCATGCAAAGTGAAATAAGCCAGACAGAAAAAACCAAGAACCATATGATTTCACTCACGTGTGGAACACAACGCTGAAAGCAACAAAGAAACAAAAACTCATGGACACAATCAGTAGTTTAGTGGTTAGTGGTTACCTGAGGGTATGGGGGAAGGAGGTGGGGGAGAAGGGACAGGGTCCCAAATATACGGTGATGGAGAGAACTGACTCTGGGTGATGAACACATAACTCAACACGTCGACGATGTACTGTAGAATTGTACACCTGGGACCTATGTAATTTTTACTGACTAATGTCACCCCAATAAAGTTAACAATAAAAACATAACAACAAAAAAGATTTACACATATTTTCAAGAGAGAAAGAACTTAAACTTACACGTTTAAAGTACATTTCTGCTCTCAGATAAGGGACTACGGAGAAATTTCCTTCCATATTTCCAACACCAAGAATGAAGCCTCTTCTTTTAAGCCCTTACATGACATAAGAGTATATATTTGTCCAAATTATCAAACTGTCCTCTTAAAGTGTGTGCATTTTTGTATATGAGAGGTATAGCTCAAAAAGCATGATTTAAAAATGACACAAATGACCTGGAACACTTCCATGCTTTTATATAGGGCACTTAAAAACCTTTCTATGCTTTCCTTGGAATTTCCACAAATTTCCTGAGTTGTTTTCACTGTTAGAACACTGTAAGAAAAATTGTAGCTGGATTAGACCCAAGTTCACGTATCATAAATCCTCTTAAATTCTATGGCGATGGAGCCAATTCCTTCAAATAACAGAAAAATATGATTCAAAGGGAATTTAGTAAAGAATCTTAAAATAATTTAATACCTAGCATTTGATGAAACCTATTATCAGCTGGGAGTTTTTTTCTCTTTTTCCATCTTCCAACATGTAATTGAACCTATCGTAGTCTACATTTTTGCTGGGGGCTAAGCATACACAGCAGACTCTCAGTTAACCGGCACCCTTGGGGATGGGTAGATGCTGGGTAAGCAATTGGCAAAACTCTCAAGGAACCAGCAAAAGTTGGAGATTGTTTTATGGTGCCGGTTGCTTGAGAGTGATGGTTGCTTGAGTTCTGGTTAACTGAGAGTCTACTGTAAAATCAACAACATAGGTATGGTTCCTGCCCTCAAGGAGCTTATGGGCTAGCAAGGTAGCCAGACATTAAACAGATAAGTACACTAATACTGACTTGGTTATATTGCAATAAGTACAAGAAGACTTTCAAGGTGCAATGAAAGTGCATAAAGTGCACCTTGAGGATTGGGAGAATCTATCTTAATCTGACCGTTGCTTACCTTTCCGACCTCACCTTGTACCTACCCTTCGCCATTGCTCGCTCCCTGGGGATCCAGACACCATCTTCTCGGGTCCTTGAACATGGAAGCTCTTCTTTACTTGGCCTTTGCATGCTGTGTTCTCTGTGTCTGGAACACCCTCTACCGGATCTTTAATTGGTGGGCTTCTCCTTGCCTCTCATCCCAAATACTCCAGCAAGGATTCCCAGCTCACCCTGGGCGAAGTCATCCCTCTGTCACCCTCTGCCTCCAGCCTGCGTCCTCCACCCAGGTGATGCCAAGGCTACCATTTGCAGACCACAATTTGATCAGAGAGAGGACAGAAAGACAAGAGGGTGGCATGTTTTTGCCAGTGGTCACTGTGATTTCACGGAATGACATTGGACACTCATGCTGTGGGTTCTGTGGAGATCGGCTCTGTCAGTCTCTAATTTTGTTTTTGGTGGGAGAGGGGGATCCAGAAACATCCCTACACCTCTACCAAATGCTGTGCCAAGAGCTTTCCTTGGATTATTCCATGGAGTTCTTAGACCATCTCTCACTCAATATAGGGATTTGCTTGGGATCTCACAGTAAGGACGTGGGTGAGCCTAACTATAATTTCTGATTTGTCTGATGATAGAACATCCCTCTTTCTGCCATAGTCCAGTTTCTTTTGAAGTTATATTTTCCACTGCTCTTTCTCACAAGAGTCAAATTCATAAGATGAGAGATGATCTTCTGGGAAACAAACAGCAAATATCTGGGAAACATCTCTCTACAATTTACTACTTCCACATCTGTGGTCACAGGACCATCTGTGTGAGGTGGGCTGGGACAACGGGATGGGAACTCCCAGGCAGATTCTAGGTGGTGCAAGTGAAGAATCTGAACCCAGCTAGTCTCAAATTCTTTCTTCACTTGCAAAATGGAACTGCCAAACAATTAAAAAAAAATTTAGAACTGGCATGGTAAGTTTTAGGTAATACAAATAAATTAGAAAATGAATCATTAAAAAATGGTACTGCCAATACACATTCAAGATTTGCAAATATTAAATGGAAATGCTACTCCATCATTAAGCACAAAGTGGGCTCCACATGGGTATTAATGATCATTAACTCTACAGTTAATGGTAATCATTACAGTTAATGCTTATCATCAATTCTACAGCCATTAGCAGAATCCCTTAACCAATGTGCAGGACTAGGAGGGCCATGGGCTGATGGGAGGTGAGTTAGTCAGACTGGGTCTCACATACCACCTTGTAGGACAGCTCAGTTCTCATTTCCCCCTGGTTACCCGATGCCAATCCTTGGAATGAGGCCGTTGTCCAAATGACTTGTGATGCTCTTGTGTTGCATTTGTAAGGCTCCGATCATTTCTGGCCCCGTAGATACTACCACAATCTGTCTAACTGACTTCACGGAAAAAGGGTTATTTGTTCTCATCTTTGCCGTCGGAATCAGAGGGACCCACGGATTAAACTGGCATGTTCTCAGGAGATGCAGAGATGATTGATACAGACAGCGACAACAGAACTGTCTCCGTGACCCGACATGTCTCACACTGCTTTTCATTTGTCAAACAAATTAATCTGGATGTGTCATTTAAACACAACAGCAGTGCTCACTCAGGGAGCTGCGGATGGGTGGGGTGGAAGAGACGTTTGTTGCCCAGGCTGGGAGAGGAGAGCCCTGCAAGTTTCACTTTGTGTCTGAATTTCCCTGTCTTTTGTTGTTTTCTTGTTGTTAAAGGACCTTCGTTGTTTTGTAACCCCTTAAAATTTGGGAGCCTGGGATCGTGACATCCATTCCTGAAAAAACTGTAGAAAGTATTAAAAATAAGTAAAAGCCTCTGTGTCCCTTTTAATGATCTATTAGTTCATACTGAGTTTAACCTCATACAGTTTTAAAAGAAAATTCTTATGCTCTAGTACGATCAAAAGCTGAATATGGCTTGTGGATAGCCTACTTGGTCTGTGTAGAGGATTGTTTAATTTTATCTTTTTTTCTTACTTAAAAAAATACAGAACAGTGACCTTGCCCATGTGTCCACCAACCAAAAAGCACCAATTTATACAATTTTTGTCATACTTATATTTTCAGAAATGAAGTTTAAGTGTTTCATTATTTTTCCAATATTTTTAAAACACGAGGTTTTTAACATAAAGATATATATAAACTTCCAGATTGAAAAATAGGAAAAGCCTGGCAAAAAGGGGGTTCATAGTTATATGTGGTAACTATGGAGCTGTTACCCCAGTCCCCACCGTTCCCCATTGCCTCTCACGCACCACGTGGTTGCCTGCTTCACCCTTACAGGTAGACGGGTTTCTGGCTCTTTTTCTTTTTTTTCTGTTATCTCCTTTCTTCTTCTTCCCTTCCCTGATGGATCCCTTGGTTTCTTAATTTCTCTGACCTTCTCCCTAGCACTCCACTTCTGTTTCTCAACCTATGGTCAGTTTTTAAGCTCCATCCATTTTCACCTGGCTGGCCTTGGGGATGGGTGGAAATCTGAGATCCTTCAAGTGCTGTGCTGGAGAGGAGAGGATGCTTTTATCTATTTCTTGATAAAAGACCCCAAATCACCAAAGCAATCCTGTATAAAAGGAATAAGCCTGGAGGCTTCACACTCCCCGATTGCAATCTATACTACAAAGCGTCAATAATCAAGACAGCTTGGTACTGGCAGACAAACAGACCCGCAAACCATGAAACAGAATCAAAAGCTCAGAAATAAACCCACAAATAGATGGACAGATAATTTTTGACAAAGCAGCAAAAAAATATACAATGGGGAAAAGCAAGCCTTTTCAGTAAATGGTGCTGGGAAAATTGGAAAACTGCAGGCCAAAGAATGAATCCCAACTGCCAACTCCCACCGTGTACTCCAATGAACTCAGAACGGATTCAAGACCTCCTCACAACACCCGAAACAATACCCTGTATACAAGAAAACACCGGTACTAAACTCACAGACCTTGGGTTTAGGGAGGACTTTATGAACCTGACCTCAAAGGCCAGGGAAGTAAAAGCAAAAATAAACGAATGGGACTGTATCAAGCTAAAAAGCTTCTACACAGCCAAAGAAACCATCGCCAACACCAAAAGGCAATCAACGGAATGGGAGAAGATATTTGCAAACGATGCCTCCAATAAGAGGCTAATATCTAAAATACATAAAGAACTTGTACAACTCAACAGCAACAGCAAAACGAGAGAGGAGAGGATGAACGAAAGGATCTTTCCAGGTCAGTTCCGGAAAGCACTTTTAAGACAAACTTTTCTCCCAGTCATGACGACCATCTCTCAGCACAGTGCCAGTTTAGCATTCCCGTAAACGAGTCTCTGTCTTTTCCCCACCAATCCACCCCTTCCCATCTTAGTTTGAAGACAGCCGGGATCCCAGAACAGCAGAGATTAGAAATTTATTGACTGAGAATGGACTGAGGTGGGGAGAAGTCTCCATCCCACCACAGAGTACATCTTGGAAAATATGAATCATACTACAAAGGAGGGGAAAGAATCATTCTTAACCACAGCAGAGAGGGTAGTGGGCCACCCCAATATGGTTCCTCCAGTGTATTTTAATTTCTTTCCTCCACAGAGCTGGGACTCCAGTAATACAGTTTCACTTCTTCGTGATTTTGCTTGTCATTGTTGAGTAAGTAGTTCCTTGTGATGTCAAAAATGCTCATAAATGTCATCTTTTTTTTTCTTTTTTCTTTTTTTTTAATTCATTGTTATTGTTAGACTTATTGGGGTGACGTCTGTTAGCAAGGATTACATAGGTTTCAGGCATACAATTCTACAGTGCATCGTCACCTTGATGTATAATAAGTTCACCACCTAATGTGACTTCTCTTTCCATCACCTTATATTTAGCTTCCCCCCACTTCCACCCCCTCCCCTTTCTCCCCATAAATGTCAGCTTAACAATGGCCTAACGGCCCCTCGTATTCCTGTGCTCTCACTTACCTAGGGCCACATTTCTGACAGCGGGCCGTTTCCTGTTCTCGAGATTGTGAGTAACATTGCCTACCCATCTGTCCGTGTTTCATAGTATTTCCTTACGATGTTTTCTAGAAGGATGTTCGAGCTTAAGCGCTGGACATTGTTAAGTTTCTTGTTACCTTCGCCAAATCGAAGCTCGCATTTTGGCATGTGTGGGTATTATCTTAGTTGTACAGATGTCGTGATATTTTGGTTCAATTTCCCAAGGGTCTGGATGAGCAGGGGTGATGGACAGAAATGCAGGCACTGGGATAATGGGTGAGGGATGTTTGGACATTTCTTTAATGGAACGTACAGCCAGATACTGAAGTTGTCCACGGAGGGGCATTTCATTCCCGGCTAAATGATTTTCTGAAATTGGCTTCTCGTCACTTCCCTTCCTCCCTCCCTCCCTCCCTCCCTCCCATCCTTTTTTCTCTCTTTCTGTATCCGCCCCCAATAATTACCCTGTGTTGAGTTGCCTACAATGGTCCAATCTCCGCATGGCTGTTTGCATCACTATCCAGGGGTGTCCAACCTGCTGGCCTCCCTGGGCCACCTTGGAAGAAGAAGAACTGTCTTGGGCCACACATAAAGTACACCAACACTAACGACAGCTGGTGAGCTAAAAAGTATTGCAGAGGAAAATCTCATAATGGTTTAAGAAAGTTTATGGATTTGTGTTGGGCCGCATTCAAAGTCCTGGGTGGCGGGTTGGACAAGCTGTGGAAAGGATTAAATTTTCATCCTTTAAAATGACTCATACACAGGAAGCTGAAGCTTAGGGAAGGTTATGCAGCTGCAGAATGCTACTGTCCCGGCAGGGGAGCAACACACTGGGCGCAGCGCTTGTCTCAAGTCCGGCTGGTCCACCCGGCCTGTCAATATGGCAGCTTACTGATTCAGCCTGCATTGGGTTACCTGGTGGAGGCCTGCTCCTCCTCTCTACCTGGTCTTGAGTGATGTTGTGCCACCTATGCGTCTGCCAGGGGGCATCCCATCTTGATTTCCTTGAGAGTAGAGGTTGGGTGTTATCATTTCTACAGCCTCAGTTTCTGGCACATAGTAGGCGGAGTCCCAGCGACCAAGACAGCGGCTAAGGGAGCTCGCAGCTGGGCCCGATGCACAGCAGTGGGGACGAAGCGAGTCCAGGCTTAGATCCAGGCTTGGTCGCTTTCTAGGTTGTCACCTTTGGGAAGTTTCCTAATCTTTCTGAGTCTCAGTTTCCTCATATCTAAAATGGGGACATTCATATCCTGAAAGATTACAATAAGAATTTGATGTAATGAATGTAATTTATTTAGCACAGTGTCTGGCATTAATTATTGATATTACTATTATTGTCTATCTATCTATCTGTCTATCTATCTATCTATCATCTATCTCTGTGTTTGTTCTACAACATTCTTTTGGCTGGGTTCCACTCCCCAATATTTTCTCTCCACTTAGTGGAATTTTCTGTGGGCAACAGCCTTTATCTGTCTATACATGTTAAAACCAGGATTTCCTTTCCTCCCTCCATTCCTTCTGGCTCATTTTTATGTATAATGCAGAAAAGTGACAAGTAAACATGTAGTTAATATAATGTGAGCTGACGGTGTGATGGGGTGAAGACCAAGGTGAAAGAATAAAGGAGACAGAAGGTGATATTTTAGATGGAGTGATCAGGGAAGGCTTCTCGGAGGAGAGGGCATTTGAACAAAGGCTTGCATAGAGGGAGGGGGCAGGCCGTGTGGGTATCTGCTTTGAGTGTGTTTTGTGCTGACAAAACAGCAAGCACAGAGGTGCTGAAGCAGAGGTGGGGGTTGGTGGGTCCCAGAAATATCCGGGAGGCAAAAGAGGCTGAAGTGAAGGAAGGTAATATAAGATGATGTCAGAAAGAAAGGCAGGGGCCAAATCGGTCAGAACCTCATAGGATGTGGTGGAGATTTAGTCCACGTGAGAAGGGGCCGGGAGTGATGTGGTTGGATGCTCCCTGCGTCAGCAGCATGCGAGCTGTTGAGTGGATTGTGGGAGATGAGTGGAAACATGGCGGCCAAGCTGAGGCTCTTGCAGTGGTCCAGGCAAAAGTGATGGCGGCTTCTGCCCCAGTGTTGCTGTGGTGATGGTCAGAAGCAGTCAGGTTGGGCATGTGGTTTGTGTTGTCTTGTGTGAGTGTGAGTGTG
>PVJL010001449.1:170461-264255 GCA_004026885.1 Lyroderma lyra
GTGTGTGTGTGTGTGTGTGTGTGTGTGTGTGTGTGTGTGTGTGTGTGTGTGTGTGTGTGTGTGTGTGTGTGTGTGTGTGTGTGTGTGTGTGTGTGTGTGTGTGTGTGTGTGTGTGTGTGTGTGAGTGTGTGTGTGTGTGTGTGTGAAAGGCAGACAGAAATGTGGCTGGACTCAGAGTCATGTCACAGGGGAAGGCAGGGATTATTCAGCCAGAACTCGAGTTATCCAGGTCGGCTTGATATTCACAAATCCCCAAAATGAAGAAACTTATCAAATGACATCTCCCCTCACCCCCAAATGCAGTATAAATTCAGCAAATGGATAAGCTGATGTTACTTTTGTTTTTATTCAAAACGAGAACAATTATAGCTAAACACCTTGGAGAAAGTCATGCAGCCTCCAAGTTTGCTAATTCCATTTCTAAAATAGCTCTAACGTCTTCACTTGCTCGTGGCGGGGATAATTAGAACTAATGGAGTGAATTTAGGAGCGCGCATCAGAGACTGAGCAGAGGCTCTGACGCTGATTGCAGACAGGGTGGCTCCTTTGAAGCTAATTGTTGAACGACCCTTCTTCATTTGTATTCATGGAAATAAGGATCCATTTTCATGAGGTCGGTAAACATTTCAGAGCCGCCATTCTAGAATTTAGAATTCTTCATTACATTTTTAAGAGTTCTAGGATTTTACCTACTGGTCACAAACGACTAAGTGTGAGACATTATACACCTTCTGTTCTTATTCTGAATAATCAATTTAAGAGACGAGAAGCTAGAGAAGGAGTAAGGGAGGGAAGGAGGGAGAAATAAACCCGTGTATGTGTTTGTGGAATAAATATTTATTGAGCACTTATGCACAAGACCCTATTGCATGCCGGGTTGTGTCCAAGATACTGAGGCAAAGCAGACAAGGTCTCTTTTCTCATGTGCTTCCATTCTAGCTGGGAGAAATGAGAACAGGGAAGGCATGAGCGGGTGATACGCATCCTTGTGTGCAAGAACAAACATGGGAGTGCGTCAGAGGGAGCTGGGTGGTCAGGGAAGCTCCCTCAGAGGTGGTGACTTTTAAGCTAAGATTCAGTGACAAGAAAGACAGACACCTAAAATTCAAAAGGGGAGTGTTTGATGTTAAAGGAATAGTGAGTGCAGAGGCCCGGGGGCACCAAGGGACAGAAGTGCATGAGGAAGGAGGCCCTGCGGCCAGTGTGAGTGAGTGGGCACAAGAGTGGACATGGTGAGACTGGGTTTGCAAGGGGAAGGAGCTTTCTGATAGGGCAGGCACAAGGTTGGTTTTTGTTTCCGAAATCTCCCTTGGATATTGTGTGGAGAATAGATGGTGGTGGGGTGAGAGTGGAGCAGGAATCCGTGAGGAGATACAGCAGCTGACCAGTCTAGAGGTGACAGTGGTACAGGAGATGGAGAAAAGGGAAGAGCCCGCACGAGTTTGAAGGTGGAGTTACCATGGAAACAACCTAAGTGTCCATCAACGGATGAATAAAGAAGATAGTTTCTAAGACACACACACACATCCACACCCACACACACCACGAATGTTGTTCAGTCATGAGAGACAAGGAAATTCTGCCATTTGTGTCAACAGAGATGGTCCTTGAGGACCCTGTACTAAGTGAGATAAGTCACACAGAGAAAGACAAATACTGTATGATGTCACTGATGCGTAGAAACTAAAAATAGCTGAAGTGGTAAAAACAGAGTGGAATGGTGGGGGGGTGTGGCGGAAGTGGGGATATGTTGTTGAACCCTTTTGCTGTGACGTTCGGATAGATCCGAGTGAATATTTCCATCTGCTGACTGTGGCATTCAAGTTCACCCCACGAGCTCAAAAAAAGCTTGTTATTCAGTATGAAACTGTTTCAAGGGCTTTTCTCTATTTACAAGATTTTAAAATATGTTTTCCCGTGCCTTGCACTATCAATAGCAAAGATGTTTTATATGCCATACTGCGTACCATTTTGTAATAAATTTTTATGTCATTAATGCCATTTGATTCTAATTTATCTATACTTAAATCTAATAGATGTTACTTAGTACATTTTGAGTATTTTTTGCTAAAATTCAATAAAATGGTAAATTTATTAGCATATAACAAAAATTTAAAATAAAAGTAATGTCATTTATATACAAAGCAGCTCAACATGTTATTATTAAATGCATGAAATAGTCAAAATATCAACTTTTTATTTTGTGTGGCTTTTTGACACATTTTGAAAAAAAAACTTGAAGTCAATGAATGCAGTGAAAAGGTTAAGGGCAAAAACTTGCTGTGAGTAGCTAAATAATTCCAGGGGATCTAATACACAGCAAAGTGATTATAGGCAACAATACTCTATTGTAATCATCAAACTTGCTAAGAGACTAAGTCTTAATTATTCCTTCTACAAAAAGAAATGATAATTAGGTGACACAGTAGAGGTGTTAGCTAACACTACAATGGTGATCATATTGCAGTACATAAATGCCTTGAACCCACACATTGTATACCTTAAACTGACCCAACATTATAGGTCAAATACAGCTCAATAAAAAATGGCGGACTTGCCATGTTTTGCTGATGAGAAAAAGAGGAATGAGGATGGATTGTAAGTTTCTGGCTTGCAAGAGATAGTGGTGCCAGGATCCATGGTGGGGATAGCTGGGAGCAGAGCATGTTGGGAAGGGTGGTGGCATTCCTGAGTGTGGTTGGCTGTCTTAAGACTGAGATGCCCAGGGGATGTTCAGGTGGGGAAGTGATAATGATGGTGATACAGAGTCACAGAGACGAAGGGAGCAGAGAAGCAGAAAGATGAAGCTAAAGCTCCTCCAATCTCTTCTTGTGGCACTTGGTACTGTCCCCCTTGTCATCATGCTGTAGGACCCAGGGTAGAGACTTAAGCTGTGCTCTCAAATACCTGTCCTTATCACCTCACCCCAAAGGCCTCTAGTTCCTTCTAATTGAACTCTAGTCCAAAGCACGGCTTTGGCATAATACAAACCTGGGTTCAAATCCCAACATTGCTACTTATGAAGGAACACCCCCCAAAACCCCCAGAATTATCTTCTGGAGTGTGGGCCTCTTGTAGTGTAGGCTCCCACTACTGGGTGAGTGTGCTAGAAACTCATCCGTGTGCCAGCTGGTGTGGTTGTGAGAGGTTGCCTTGGGCTTTAGTGAGTTTTTTTTGGAGACTCTTTCAGTGTGTTTGCCCATTTCATGATGGCGATTTACGTGAACAACGTGCAGCATGACAACGTATCTGCCCACACCGCGCTGAATGTTCAGCAGTTTTTGACCAAAATTGGCATGATCCTCATGCTTTACCCTTTCTAGTCATCTGATCTCGCCCTGAGTGACTTTTCTTTTGTTTCCCCTGGATGAAAAAAATTCCTCAAAGGGAAACCTTTTGCTTTTGTGGAAGAGGTGAAACAAAAACTGACAGAAGCACTAAAAGGCATCCAAATCAACGAGTTTAAAAACTGTTTTGAGCCGTGGAAAAAGCGTCCAACGGAGAGCACTTTGAAGGTGACTGAAGTTTACATATGCGAGAGTAAATACACAATTTTTTATAAATAAATTTTGTTTTTTGGGGGCCCCTCCTTGTACTACATGTGGAATATTGGCTAAGTAATGTAACCTATATGAGTTTTCCCGTCTATAAAATGGGAATCATAAGATCTATCTCATGGGGTTATTAAGATGACAGTAGCCAGCGCGTATTGAGCATCTATCACACTATGTGTGTTATTGCATTTAATCCTCAACACTACCCTAGAGGGTAAGGAACATTGTTGTTTCCATTCTACAGATGAGGAAGTGGAGGCTCAGAGAGGTTGCATGACTGGCCCGAGACTCCCCATCTAGAAACAAGGAGAGAAAGTAACGTTTCCAAGTTTATATCACTAGTCAGTGTCTGAGACAGGATTCAAATGGAGACAGTATTCCTCCTTTTAGCATTGTACCGGACACATAGTAAGGGCTCAGAACAAGAGAGCTGCTTGTTTTACATTGTTCTTGTTTCTATTACCATGTCATATTATAAAACCCATTCACCAGTTTGTGTTCCCATCTGACTTGGTAATTCCTTGAGGGCAGGGGCTGTGACTCATTCATGGCTGTGTCCCCTGTGTGCTCTGCAGAGCATGGCACTTAGCAGGTGCTCAAATGTTTCTTAAATGGAAAACATGGCAGCAGAAGCAATCAGAGTTTCTTTAACTGTGTGCAATACTTCCGATGAAGTGGACTTCCTCTATGAGAAGGCCCCTTCCTTTCCCAGACAGAACAAGCCTTACTGTTGTACAGGAGGGGAGGTAGACAATGGAATAAACATCTCAGCAAGTTGTTCTACCCCTGAGCATCGCCCTCGGTGAAGAGTGTCTCTTCCAAACAGGAATTAAAACACTAAAGTTGCATTTGGCATCAGCCAAGTGCCCCCACAAGTGCTAAACATAGCACAAGGGAGGGAAAGGCTCTATGAGGCAGAACAGGAGACTTTTAATTCATTCTGCTTCCAGCATGTGAGACAATGAGTGTGTCATGGGCAGGACAATTAAAGTGAAATATGGCCCAACTAAACACAAGAGCTGTTCTAATGGGAAGGTCAAGAAACCCAATGGCAAACTTTTGGGGAGGTAGGTGGAATGAGGTCCTTGACGTGAGGTCTAATTATTTTGGCTGTGTTCATTTCAGAGCGGGGGGCTGGCCTAAAACCCCCCAAATCCCCAAATTCTTGTGAGATAGCTATTTAATAATAAGAGAAATAGTCTGTAGAGGCTTATAACAGTCTTGCAATCAGTACATGCTTCTTAGGCTGCATATGAAAATGGTGAATTTTGTCTGCCTGCACCCCTTACCTTGGAATAAGAATGACCTGGAGGATTGTGCTAGTTGTGGGGGTTTAATGGCAGGGAGAGGGTGAAGCCATCATTGTCTCCCGTTCCCACTTCTTCTAAGATCTCTTAAGCACTTTAGAGGTGGGGCTGATGGTCCTGAAGCAGAAAGGAGAGCTTGGAAATGGCCAGAAAGAGGGCATCACCTTTAACAACAACAGCTGGGACTTAGAGATGTAGGGACACAGAGCCAGCAGAGAAGGGGTGGAAAGCTCTGGAGAGGCACCTGCTCCTTAGATCAAAAGGGCCAAGTGTCCCTGAGGTCCACTTGGGGGAATCTCAGCCACCTGGTGTGTTGTCAGTTTCAAACTGCTGAGTCTGCTTCTTGCCTCTCTTCCTGCATCCCAGGGAACCCCTGCCTGGAGATGTGCCTGGGGGGACCCCAAATTGATTTGGTCTGGATTCTAGACTTCTCCTAATTGCCACCTCTTTTTTTCCCCCATCCCACCTCTTCCCATCATCACCCCTTAAAACCATTTTATGATATCAAAGAATTTTATAGCATCCAGGGACTTTAGAATTGGATTCAAGTTCCCATCTAGCACTTGACCTTGAGAAACTTAAGATGGGTGTTCACATTTGGCTTGACTACATCTAAGGCATGATGCTCAACCAGAGATGATTTTGTTCCCCCACCCCACCCGACTAGGGACATTTGGCAATATTTGGAGGTGTTTTTGGTTTTCATGACTCAAGGAAGAATATTGGCATCTAGTGAGTACAGACCAGGAATGCCATTAAGCATCCTACAATAGACAGGGCAATCCCCTACAAAGAACCATCTGTAATAATGCCAAGATTGAGGAACCCTCCCTTATGGACATAAGCAGTCCCTTTTACTTTCATCTTATTCTGGTTAGTAAAAGAAAAGCAGGTGTAAGGGAGGCAGGAGGCAGGAGGCAGGTGGCTTTGGTATAACCTTATTTGAAGAAAGTCAAGGTTACACAATTCTAGGTATTGGCAATGGGATTTAAGAAATGCCTACCAGTGATACAGTAGGCTGGAGCAAGATCGCCCAAAGCTATTTCCAAGGCAAGTATCCAAATTACACTGGGAAAATGGTTGGTCTCAAGAATTGGAAGACAATAGCTAAAATCAGACATGCAGTGGATATTAGAATAAAAAAAGCAGTCACAGAAAAATGCAACCTTTCCCTGGGAAGGAGCCATAAAAAGAATAAATACAAAATGAAATAACACATATATCGTTCAAAACCAGGGTTGAAGGTGGGGGCTAATGAGCAGGAGATGGCAAATGGAAATGAGTTGTACAGTAGCCATGAATACTGATTTATTACGTGTTAAATGTCTCTGACATGTTTCCATTCTTTCTGTCAGATGTGGTCTTCATTGTTGTGTTTTGGTGACTGTAAAAATTTATTAGTAGCAGGATGAGATTTCCCCCTCTGTGCTTGGTAGGGAGGCTGTCTTTGGATAGGCAGAATGAAAAGATTGAGGTTTCATTAGTATAATAGTGACAACTGTATTATGCTCTGGGAGAAAGTATTAATAAGAGAAAGGTATGTTCTGAAAAACACTGTTCTACAAATTATTTTTTTTTCAAAGAAAGGGTTGTTTGCTTATACATCAATGATCTCCAAACTCCTTTGATTGTGCACCTCATTAGAATTTTTGGAGCATTCTATTTTATGTGTGTATTTATTTATAAATTGCAAACATGTACTGCTATATTAATATATTATGTATCTTACAAAACAGATACAAAACAAAAAATTAAAAAGGAAATAAGAGATACATATTTTCTTTATACACCCCAATCAATGGTCCTGCCCAATTCCAACCACTACTGTAGATGTTCACCTCTGAGTTAAAGTTAACACATGGTTGTTGTGTTTTACTATGCGCTAGTCAGTGTTCTCAGACTTTATATATATTAGGTCATTTAACACTCAAAATAACTCTAAGAGGATGAATGAGCAATGGTCATTCCCATTAGACAGATCAAGTGATGAAGGCACAGAGAGGTTGAGTAAAATTCCCAAGGCCACACAGCTAAAAAGTGGAAGATCAAGGATTCATACTCTTGCCTGAGTAGTCAAGCTCTCATCTGCTCTCACCTGAGGGCAGTGAAAGACTTGAAGCTTCTTCCTATAACAGAGGAAGAAACCAGGCATGATGTTCAGAACCCGAAGGCTTTAAGGAGTTCCTTTATGATGGAACAAGACCCCAGCAGTGGAATAGTAAAGACCAAGAGCATGAGGGGTAAGAAGAGAAAGAGGCAGAGGCTAAAGAAGAGAAAGACTCTCAGAGGCTCCCAGAGGTTGATTGAGCTGAAAAACATTTTGAAGGGAAAAGCATGGGACATCTTTGCACCATCTGCCATGCTTCGTGTGTGTGTGTGTTAGACAAGATTGTGTGTTAGACTGTTTTCTTTCTGGTAACATCCTGGACCTGCAACCTCTTCTTAATATTGGGAAAGAGGGAACAAACACAATGATAACGGTTTTTATGAGTTTTCTCACTACCTGATACCCTGATTTTTTTTTCCTCACTAGTTTTACTACCATGGACAGCTCCCAAAACCAACTCCTCAAGAAGGAAGTGGGAACACTATTCTGCATAGAAACCCCTATTTTGTATTCAGCCCTTCACAAGCCTTTTCGGTGTCTTAAGCAATCACACAGGTAGAATGGTAGCAGGTGGGATCTTGGGCACCATGTGGTGCAATCTACTTCTAAAGGAGGAATGGAGGAAGAACAAAACACTTGATTGAGATCCCATTATGCAGCCAGCTGGGGGCAAGCCAAGCCTGGTGCCTAGATTTCTGGTCAGTCTGGCTTTTTGCATGCTAACTCATCAGGTCTGAAAAAACATCTTTCAGGTCAAACATTTTACAAGGGTGAATGCAGCTCAGGGCCTGTGGGAAGGTATTAATAAATTTTTCTTTTCTTTTAAGCTATTGGGAAGCTCCATTAAACCAAAGTATGAATATACCGAAGGTCCCTATTATTGGCTGAATTGTGTCTTCTCAAAATTTATATGTTGAAGCCCTAACTCCCAGCACCTCAAAATATTTTTAGAGATAGGGCCATTTAAGAAATGATTAAGTTAAAATGAACCCTTTAATGTGGACTCTAATCCAATTTGACTGGTGTCCTTATAAGAGAGGAAGTTTGGACACACAGAAGACATTAGAGATCCACACATGGGGAAAAACCCACCTGGGGACATAGGAGGAGGCTGTCAACAAGCCAAGGAGAGACACCTCATAAGAAATCAACCTTGCCAACACCTTGACCTTGAACTTCTAGCCTCCACAATGGTGAAGTAATACATTTCTGCTTCAATTTACCCATTCTGTGGTATTTTGTCATTGCAGCCCTAGGAAATTAATTCAATACCCTTCACTTCTGATAGTAATAATAGCAGTAGTTAAATTCTATCATTAAATGAATTGCCCATTACTTTCCTTTAAAATTCTGTGCTATCGATATAATTATTGGCTTCTTTTTACACGTGAAGAAGCAACTGAGGCTAATAGAAGTTGGATGGAAGCCCGGTGGAGTTCCAAAACCATGCTCTTCATTATTACTGGGGTTGCCGCAGAAAAACTGGGTACGAGTAGTCAGCCATGCTCTGAAGAGGGAGATGGCACTACTGTGTCACTTCCTGTTTTATAGGAAGTGGCGGAGAGCAGAGGGGGAAAGTGCCAGAAGTCTGGGCCATCAATTTCATTCTTGCCAACTGTCTCCTTTTGAATCTCTAGTCAATTCAAGACGTCTTTCTAGCTCCTACTATGTACCAAGCACCAAGCTGAGCACTGGGGCTCCAGCAATGAACACAACTGACATGGCCAACCGTGTCTTCATGGAGTTGATGGTCTAGGAGAGTTATCAGCTTCCCTCTCTGAATTCTGCAAGTTCTCAACTGTCTTTTTTCCTCTAAGTAAGGAAAGAAAAGAGACAACAGTCCTCCTTCCTTCAGCGTTTACCTTTATTTGCATCTTCTGACAGCCACACTTTATGTCTGACAGGGGAAATATTTCTTCTCGACAGTGATAAATTTATGAGTTTTGACTGTTTGTGAAATTCTCTAATTAAGTCTTTATAGACTCCTATCGGCAAAGGAATTTGTGTTTTGAGTTAAAGATGGGAATTTGGATGAAATATAGGTGAAAGCCCTGTTCCCTTTGGAGAGCTCGCACTCCACACGATATGCTGTTAATCTCCCTGCTCACCAACAGCACCATTTGTCTTGCGGTGACAACACATGGCAGGTGGTTGCCATGACATAAGACAACAGTGCCAGCATTCACCCCGTCATCATTGAACCCCTGGGCTATCTCCTGAGCAACCTGGCAAGGGCTCCCAAACCACCTATACCTTCTTGGCACCACAAGGTTACTTGCAATTTTTTTGTCCTTGTCATGAGATCTATACCCATCAACAGCCCGATGTGGCTAAATAAATGTAGGAAAGGAACTGTAGTGAACCTCTGTCCAGAAATATAGGAAGACAGAGAGATGGAGAGAGGGACAGATGGAGGGAGAGATTGAGAGAAGGAGGAAGGGAGGGAATTGAGAGAGAGAGAGAGAGAATATTTTTAAGACAGAGTGAGACATGAGAGTGTCTGAGAAAAAGAAAGTTAAAGAACTATGCAGAAAAAGATAAGTAATGCACACATACAGAGAAAAATGGAGAGAGTCAGAGAGAGACACACACACACACACAGAGAAGACTTTTGCAAAGAGAACACTATCCCTTTATAAGATGAAATTATCTGGGAACAATAATAGCATATATTGTCTGATTATCATGTGCCAAACACTGATAGGCAATGTCTTCTTTGTTCAGTTCCCATGATCATTCACATTACAAAAACACACTAAAGATTTTGCAGTGGGACAAGCAGTCTATTTTGGGAGGGAGGGGGAATCTGAATTCAAAGCTCTGATCCCACAACAAGCATTTTTCCCCCCAGTGGTTCTGAGTGTGGCAAAGGAAGCCTGGGAGACACAGCGTGCTGCTCCCTGGGGTGGTGTGATGGGTGATGGAGCTGTGGGGGTGAAGGAGGAATGGAAGTGTGGGGGGGCATCTGAATTCCTCTTGCCCCTACAGAGGCCAACCTGAGTTGCACATTGTTCTTGGACCTTCCTCGTGGCTGGTAACCAGAGAGCTCAGGGGTGGGGCAGGCATTGACTGCCTGGGAACCAAGACTCTCGGTCATTTTTGTATGTGACATCTCATTAATTCCTTACAACAGGGCTATGCATTTGGACGATCTTCCTGATGATGTAGATAATGGAACTGAGGCACAGGAAGGCTAACTAAACTAAGTTCACATGGTTTGTAGGTGGCAAAACTGGAGCTAGAGCCCCAGCAGCCTTTATAGAGAACTCAGAGGCCCATGTTGAGGCCAAAGAATGGTGCTGGCATTGAGAGGGCATAGACCCTGGAGAAGCAGTGGCATGTTCAAGAAGATTCCCTGGTCTTGTCTGCAAGGAGACCTTGGAGGGCAAGGGCATTCATCATGTGAGCAGGTCAAATGCTTGGAGGTTTTAGTAGGAATAAGAAATCTAAATTAATGGGAGTGCAAACACCAGGGGATCCCTAACTCCCTACCACAGGCAGCTAAGCAAAGGAGATACTTCCATGGGTTTTGTCCACCAACTTACTTGACACCAAATGGGATAGAAAAGGCATTGCTTGACAATTTAGTTCTGCTATGTGGAATCCATAGCACTGGGCTTGGTAAGAAGTCTTCTTCCTTGTGTACTTGACATTGCTTGAAGCCATAATTAAGCATAAGGTCCCTATCTTTGAGGGTCAACGTGGGATTTGGAAACACAACAAGACTATCATCATCATCGACAACAACAAGAGTGGGTCCCAATACTAAGCTTAATTAATAGGTAAGAACATACTAGTATAAGTCTAACAATAAAAATGAATTAAAAAAAAAAAAAAGAACATACTAGAGAGGAAAGACAGAGCAAAAGGTTAAGAGTTTGAGCTGTGGACTAAGGCAGACCTGTTTTTGAACTTCTGAACTCTGTCACTGATTAGCTGTGTGATCTTCAGCAAATGGCTAAACTCTGAAATGCAATTTGCTTTCAGATCTTGAGCTTTTATCATCTCATGAACCACAGAAGCTACTCGAAACACAGTCCTTGCTCCTGAGCAAATAGGTCCTTATCTACTTAACCGGAGAAGCAAGGACGCCATCAGGGCTGTACCCAAAGGTTAGGAAAATTGGGCAGGAATAGGTCAGGAGGGGCTTTCTAGATAAGGCGGAACTTGAGCTGTAACCATCATTGTCATCAACAGTGTCGTTATCATCAATGTTGACAGCATTAACTGCTACCTCTTGACTATTAATTATGGTCCAATAGGGCACTAAAGGATCCACATTCTGCTTTTATATCCAGAGTCACCCTGCAATGTTTATCTCATATTCCATGAGTAGAGCCTGCAGCTCCAAGATGGAAGGTACCTTGCTCAAGGTCACAGAGCTGGAAAACAGTGGAGAGAAAAGCTCAGAGCCACCTGACGGCAAAGGTCAGGTAGACCTTTAGAATAGATGCTTATTTATTGCTTTACTCTCTAGCTGGATCTCTATAATATGTGTAGGCTTTTTCCCTTTGAAATTGAATTGTACTTCACTGTTGGCTGCTGTTATAATTTTGGGCATCATTCGTCTTCATCACTGATATCTCTTCAGTTGGCACCAGCTTCTCCAACTTCAGTTTATGTTATCTGTGGTCACAATGTTCTCTGAGTCTCTCTGCCAAGCAGTTAATGGTGTATAAACACATGCTTAAGTGCACCCGGGGATCTTGCTGCTAGGTTTGTCCTTTGGTGGAGTGACAATTTCCACTGCTCTGGGAGTGCGGGTCCCTGAATTATCAGAAGAGCATTTTATTCGTCGAAACCACATTTAATTCATATGAACCCACTGTTTGCTGCTCTGTGGAAGAATAGTTTCCTGGTTCCAGTAACAAAGGGTCTCAGTGGAGAGGTCCCTCTGCATTTGTTAACAAGGTTCTTCTGTTTTTCGATAACAAAGCTCAATCTAGACCACCTTGGGCAAGAAGCAATGTGTTGAAAGGATATTGGAGCATCTCAGAGAGCCCGTAAAAACAACTAGGCTTCAAATAAATAAATAAATAAATAAATAAATAAATAAATAAGTCGGTAAGTAAATAAATAAAGAGGGGCGATGGGATGGAGTCAGGGACCTAAGTCAAAGGAGGTCATGGCTCCTTTTTCTTGAGTTCTGCAACTAAGTCCCCAAAACTAGGTTAGGTGCATCTCTTCTCTGAGTCCACCAGCATTTCACACCCTTGGTCATGTGCTGAGCTTGACTCGTACCACTTTGCAACAACCCATTATTAAATTTTCAGGAAATTTGTGAATCAGTTGTTACACAATTGGTAACTTCAGAACAGCCACAGCAGGAGTATTTACACCATGGGAATCGGCAAACGCTGCAAATGAGGGCGTTTTCTCTTTCCTTGGAGAGATGGTCTAGCAGCGCCCTCCCCTCAGGCATCAATTATGCACAATCACAATCACGTTTAAAATACGAACTTTGCATCCAACTCGGTGGGTTTGCTGCCTGGCTGGATTTCTTTCTCACTTTGTGATCTTAGACAAGTTTCTCATCCTTAGTTTGTGAACCTTAGTTTCTTCACTAGTAAGAGGAGGAAAATAGTTCCACACCAGAGTTCGTATGAGGACTAAATGAGCTAACCCATGGTTCTTGGTCCATGCAAAATGCTCTCTACACATTAGCTATTGTCAACATTATTTGGCTATTGTCCATCTACTTGTTCACTATTTTTAGGGACCTCAAGGCCCTGCCCAGGTCTTGGTAATAGTAAGCCCTGAAATTCTTGATCAGTGGGTGATGGAAGAAAGAAAACAAGGAAGGAAGGAAATAAAAGAGAAAGGAACCATGGGAAATATACCCATTTTGACTTAGTGGTGTGTCCCTAGCATCTAGAACTGTGACTGGTACATAGTTGGTGCTCAGTGAATATTGTTTAAATGAATTAATGCACGCATAAACCCTATATCCTCTTTTAGACTTTGTTATGTTTTTCATCTTCATGTCAAGTGCACATCTTCTCATGCGTATGTCAGTCATCATTCATGTTTCTATTTTTTACATAACATGAATCAGGTCATTTCCTACTTTTACTTAACAATCTTTTAGATACTTGAAGTGAGACCTCTTTATGTTTTTATTTCTCTAACATGAGATTTCCAGTGGAGAGGTGGGAAAGGACATCTGTCTTTGTGGGTCAGGCTTAGTAATGACATCCTCCTGGCCTCACAGACACGGACATCCAATGGTGCATCTTGGGATACAAAGTTGTATTTTCCCTGTTTCTACCAACTTCCCCAAGGTCCATCCATGCGGCCAGGGTGGATGGACCTATTGACATTTCTGAGTTCAGCCACACTCCTTACCTAAAACCAGATATACCACCAATCCAACCTTTGTGTCCCAGCACAAAGAACCAAGGGACATGTCTTGAAAAAGCTCGAATGAAGAGATTTCCCAGAAAGTAACGGATTATAAACCAGAAAAGATGAGAGTAAGATGACACATGTGATGCTGATAGGGAGGGGGTTTGTCAGCTCGGAGCCTGTGATGTGCCAGGCCTTCCCTCTCACAAACTGGCCTCTCCAGGTCCCTTGGACAAAACCAGTTCACAGTGCTCAGGGGGAAATTTAGTATCTCTATCAAGTCTCTGGAGAGAGCCACGGGATGTCTTCAGGGGGAGCGGTTCCAGTCAGGCGTCCATGGATTCCAAAGCCCCGGCCCCCGCAAGCCAAGATGCGGAGAACTTGAGATCATTCTTGGCAGAGTTTGTCTTCTTTGTGTCATCCATGGTGAGTAGTGCCTCTCCTGATTATTTCTGCCCTGCTGGGGCCAGGAGAGGCATCCAGCTTTTGAAGATCCCAGGTGGAAGACTTTCCCAGGCCAGGATGCCAGTTAGGGGGCTGTCAGGGTCAGGAAATGTTACAGGCAAAAGGAATATTGAAGATTATTAGGGACATACATACTCAAACCATTAGGAGGGACCAGAGGGGATCTGAATGGTGACCTCAGGGTCTTTTGAGGAGTTTTTTTAAAACCCCTAATGGTGAGTACTCACTGAGTGCCTCTGGCTGGGCTAGGAGCCTGCAGTCCTGTTTTCTTGTCTAGTTCCAGGAGTCTGATGAGTTCAATACGACTGTCTCCATTTCACAGATCGGGAAACGGAGGCACAGAGAGTCTAAACAACTTCTCAAGGAGACACAGCCTACACTTGGCAGAGCTGGACTTTGAACCCCAGGTATGAGTCTGACTCCAAAATCCATGCGTTTTCTCCTCTTCCTGGCTGCTTCCCTGTAATTTATACATCAGCCATGTTCCAGAGATTTCTTGGACTCTTCCAGTAAAGAGCTGTGGGCAGACACTAAAGGAAAGGAGGTCTATGTACCTCGTGCGTTGGGAGTTTGAAACTCCAGTGAACTCTCTTGGTGGTGGTGGCTGATTTTTTTCTTTTTGGAAATGAGAAGGTTATTGCTGGGGGAACTGGCCACAATCTGGGGTCAAGCACCATGCTCTGCAGGAGTGTTTGGCAGGGAAGTCATTTCCAGAACGCGATCTCAAAGCCACCGAGGACACGTTTCTCTCCCACATTCCGAGGTGGCAGAAGAGACAGTACGCGCTGACCTGAGAGTCTGACGGTGTAAGAGAAACCCCCCGACAAGCACAAGGTGAAATCGTTGGTCTTGGGCCTTTGGGATGGGGAGCTGGGCTACCGAGAAGACAGGAGGGAAGCCTGGGCTTGCTTAGGAGCAGAGAGGGCATGTGGTGAACGATCAGTAAGCTAACGAAGCATACAACATCCATCCTGATTACAGCGGGCTGCACGCCTCACACATGGCCCCGTGGGACGGACCCCCAAGGCTTCTGTTATTGGCCCGGAGCTGTGGTGCTAATAGAAGCCTCTCTGGAGTGGGGGACAGGCTGTGAACCCCGCTTCAGCCCAGACTCATATTTATTCTTGGGGTGTTAGCTCGAAACAATCAGCCTAAGGAGGGAGGGGGGTGTTTGTTTTATGCTTTCATTAAAAACATCAACAACAACTTTGCAGGCAATTAGTGAGTCTGCAAAGCTAATGTCGGCCTGGATTAATTCTCTGGACGTAGGAGCTGGAGTTTTCCTATGTGAGGTGACAAAAGTGCAGCCGTGGAACTCAAAACCGAGCACGGGATCGTGACGTCAGACGTTAGGGATGGAGCCAGCTGTACCTTACTTAGCTGGTGCTTCTACCACCTTCCGTACCTTGGGATAGCAGGGAATTTACTTATCTGCTGGTTCCAGAATGGGCCGGAGGTCACCACCCTCACGTACCAGCTCACAAGAACCTCTTGTGACACGGTCAGGAATTTGGTGAGTCCGGTCATTACACATTGGAGGTCTCCACCAGGCCAGGGGGAGAGTGTTTACACCATGGGAACTGGGTAGGCTGCCCAGACATCTCCTTTTAAATGGGACAGAAGACAGTGGTCCTGTTCCGTTTCAAACGGGACGTAGGGTCAGCTTACTGACATCTTGAATTTAGCCCAGTGAGACGAGGATGGCCCTACCTAGCCTTTGAAATGGGACAGGGCCATTGTTTTCTGTCCTGTTTAAAACAGGACGTCTGGTCAGCCTTGTTAGGGGCTGGGAGAGCCATTTGTTCTGACACGCTAGCCACTGCTACATGCGTTGCTGGGGAACTGAAGCTGAGAGTTGCTAGGGCTTCGTGGGAACCAAATACCATCATTGTGCTGCCCACAGAGGGGGGCAGGGCTGGTGCTGGCTGTGGCACCATTTGTGTAACAGCAGTGCTGGGGAGCAGCTTCCGGGGGCCTCCAGAGCTTCTGGGTGGGGGCTGGCTGCCAAGGGCCAAATGATGAGTCACTTGGAGCCTTGGGAGGCAGACGTGGACACCAGCCTTTTCTTGGGGCTGACGGGAAGCTCTGAGCTTCTACTCTTCCCTGTGTTGTTGGGAGAGCAGGAACTTATGAAGAGTTTGCTGTTTTTGATATGAATACAGGAGGAAGAGGAGGAAGAAGAATGGAATGAAACATGAGCTGTGAAACTGGATGGCTTTGGTAGCTGTGTGATTGTGAGCAAGTGGCTGTGCCTCTCTGAGCCTCACATTTCATCTGTGAAAGGGGGATAATAACGTGTAATCTTGGTGAGGGGAGTGGGGCACGTGTGAGGATTACAACTAGTTAGGTCTAGACACAGACACAGACATGGCCAAAACCCGAGAAAGCAAATGGTTTCCTATCTTATAAATGAAACCAACTTCTTTACGTATCAGTGGCTGCACTGAGAAGGATCCAGAGATGAGGGCCTGGTTCAGAGGGAAAGAGTGCCCAATTGATTAGTGATGTCTGACATGGGTGCGGGCATGGAGAGGCGTGTGCGCTTGGTGTTTAGCTGCACCGTGGAACCAAATTCCTGCTATTGTTGGTTATTTAAGTCACTGTAAAGTCAAGGTAAGAGCTACGTCTTCCTTTGAGGGAAGCTAGAAATCAGAGAGAAAGTTGCTGATTTCTCTTAAATTGGTGGTTCCTCGTGATTGAATGCCTATGTTGCAGAGAGGGCTTTGAGGTGTTTTCACAGTGGGTGATCAGAAGCCAAATGATTGGCTGCAATCATCTTCCTTGCAGACACTTGTTCTCGCTGTGCAGGCTGGGAGAAATGCAGATGCTGCACAGGGACAGAGTCCCAGTGGCTCTCAAGGGTGACAAAAAGCCTGGATGAGGGACCAGCAAGGCAGCTGACCCAAGACAGCCTCTTCTGTCAACAGTGGTTTTATGGGGAAGAGTGTTGACATTAAAAGAAAAAAATGAAAACTAGTTGGTGAACCTGGATTGGTGTGGCCGGTACTTCCAGGTACCGTGCTTCAGGTACGAGCATCCCACGTCTCCTCTGGGGATCCAGTCCTCTCCCACTCTAGGTGTGGCATCTGACGCAGGTCTGGCCAATCAGAACACGGCATCCCTGGCCACAGAGACTGGTTTGTGACGCAAGTCCGTTTGATAGTTAGATCCAGGGAACCTTCTGGAAGTACTGCGGAAGTAATTACTTTCTTCCCATTGGCCTTGTTTCACTCAGAAACCCCAAGGGTCATTTTTGTCAGTACGAGGGGAGAAAAGGCTGCGGGAAATGAAGACCAACACGGCAGAGTGGAGGTGAGAGGTGACAGGGAGCAGCTTCCAGGCATCATTTGAGCTTCTGGATCCAGCCATGCCTGCAGCGGATAACAGCTGGACTTTGGGGAGCTTGGCTTTCACCAATGGAGGATGAATATTTTCATCAGTTCAAAAAGAGGGGCCCAATGACTTCTAGTTAAGACAATATCCACCGTTAAAAAAGCATTTCCTCAAATCCAGTTGAAGTTTCCGGCATTTGCTGGGAGAAAGAAGGTGAAAATTCAAGACAGGAAAATGAGTGACAATAATTCTACCATGTTAACTATGTGAGTGATATGGTCTACAAACCTACAGTCTGGGCCACCGTGAGGTGGGGTTGGGTTCACAGTTATCATTAATCTTGACAATGATCCTATGGTATGAGATCTCTGTTTTCTAGCCAAAGAAATCAAGAGTCAGAGAATTAATGAATCATGCCCAACGTGCAAGAGCTAGTTATGGAGCTTGCCTTTGAGCCCAGCGCTGTCTGACACTGAGCCCCACACCTTTAGCTACACTCTCGATGTACATGGTGAAGAGGGAAGATGAAAGACATGCGCTTGCTGTGTTGGGCCCCCTCACATGCCTTCTCTTCTGAGCAAAGTAATGCTCAGGCTGTGGAGATTGAGAAAAACAAAAGATTAAGAAAAGAAAAATCTGTAGCCAGGAGACACAAAATCTATTTGCCCTGATGCATGGAGCTCCTTAGGCAATTAGATGAAAACAACGATCAAATGCACGTTATTAGCTGTTGGAATATCCAGAGATGATGGCTGTCTATAGTTTGCTGTATCATCAGGAGCCCCCAGAGGGAACACCAAAGAAATCCTTGAAGGCCCTTTTGCCAGTCCTGGAGAGGTGGGACAGGTAGTCACATCTTGGGCACTTTTTGATGTTGGTTGAAATAACAGCCATCCACATGCCAGAGCAGCTGACAATGTCCCAAGGCTAGCTGGAGACACTCACTGTTCTTCAGGAAAAAGTCTGTCTCAGCCTTCAGCCAGGAGAGCGCTTTGACAATTAAAGTGTCACTCGTTAGTGAGCAGTTTGTCCTGAGTTTGAATGAAAGTCAGCCTTTCTTCCTTGAGACCATTAAGCGCAAAGTCTGAACTTGCTGGGGGTTGAGGCGTGCATGTTTACCTTCAACATCATAAATATTTAAATAAGGTTTTAAGACCTAGAAAACGTCTGATCCAGTCAACTCCTGCTTCCACTTCTGTTTCTCTCCTATCTGCAGTTTATATCTAGAAATGGCAGTGACTGCTGAGTATTAAGGACAACGCACCTGACATGTGACAGTCACTGTTAACACGTTACTGTCTCACTTCTCGGGGCCTTTGCTTCTATGCTTCTCTCTGTCTGGATTCCCCTCTGCTCCCCTCAAATTCTCTTCCCTCTGCATTTTCGCCGGGTTAGCGTGTACACCTTCAAATTCCAGCCTGGTCTTCCCAGATGAGTATTCCTATAATATTATACCTTTTCTTAGTTCTAGCTGTTTTCTCCTACATAGATGTGTCACTTTGACAAATTTGTGATTATGTAATTTTTTATGGCATGAATTGCGCGTGCAGGCATGGGTTTGTGTATGTGTTTTGTTTTTTTATGACCACTTGCATGGTTATTGACTAACGTCCAACTCTTTCCTTAGAAGTGACGTTCCCTGAGCATGAGTGTTGGGTTCTTTTTGCTCACCAGGCTACTCCTGGAGCTACCAAAGAGCCCGACATACAGTATGTCTTCAGTGAATGCTTTACCAGGCCCCTATGACACAGGAGGGCATTACTAATCAAATATGATAGATGAGGAAACTGAGGCACACAGAGAAAGTTGAACCACCTGCCAGGACTTGAATCCAGTCCTGTTTCACATGAGCTCTGCCCTTCACTTAGATGTTGACCTTAGTCTGGCAGGGTTATAAGAGCTAAATGAGCGTTGATAGGATTGGAGACCAACTTAAAAGTGGTCTGAAATTTTAATGCTTATTTTTTCTTGGATCTAATTATCTCCATGGTGTTCTCCTTCCTTCCCTCCCTCCCTCCCTCTTTCTCCCTTTCTTTCTTTCATTTAAAGTCCAAACTCCTTAGATTGGTTAACAAGACACTTCATAATCTAGTCCAGCGTTTATCAAAATGACATTTCATTGGAATCACCTGGAGAATTAAAACAAACAAAAAACTACCCATACCTTGGTTCTACCACCAAAAGGTTCTTATTTATTGGTTTTGGGTGGAAACTGGGCATTAGTGTTTGTTTTTATGGTCCCCAAATGATTCCAATGTGTATCCAGGTTGCGAGTCACCAACCTCGTGTCCACCCACTTCACTAGCTTTGTCTCAATATCCACTCTCCATCTTTGCTTCAACCTCATTCTCCTACGAGCAATTTCTGAAGGGGCTGTGTGTTGCTTTTTCTCTTTCCATGGCCACAGGTGTCCTGTCACAGCTCTCCACTGGCACTCTGTGTCTATTACTTTCACGGCATCGATCACACTGCATTCTAATCCGTCATTCATTGTTCTCATTTCACTTCCTTGGTGTCACCCAAGTGGACTGCAGTCTAGTTGAGGTCACAGATTGGGTCTTATTCAATGATATACTCAAAGTGCCTGCTCTGTGACAAATGACACACACACAGACATGAGCTAGTGAATTAATAAATAAATGAAATGTGGAGATGATTGAATATATTTTGTATTTCTCACCCTTGCCCATTTTAAACACAATATCATCAAGGAATATTTCTAAGGCCATTAAGATAAAAGATTTTAGTATTATAGAATAACTCTGTCTCCTTATTCATTTGAACATAAACCTCAGGGCTAAAATTACAATCTGTTTTTTTCTTTTGTGTGTGTGTGTGTGTGTGTGTGTGTGTGTGTGTGTGTGTAAGGTTATTTGGGATTAAATAATTTTTTAAAAAAGTATCTGGCCCAGAGGCATAATCTAGTTGAATGATTCTCAAACTGGTTGCCCACTGGAATCATCCAGCAACAACAGTGGTTACCATCTAATCGATGGCCATGTGTATGCACTGCGGGCCACCATGTGGCATGTGGCATGTACTGTACTCATGAATCAGCAGAGGACTTTCTCAGAGCACAAACCCTTAGCTTGGTGCATACCTTCTCCTCCTTTTTCTTACTAATCACACATTGTCCTATGGACACATGCTAGAAACCACAGTTGGATTTCTTTGCAAAAATGGGATAAAACCCACTATACAACACCATATTTTCTGAGTTTTCCCAGTTCATTCTTTCTCCTCTCCATATGGTAAACACAGTCATTAAGCCTTTCATTAAAGAGCAAGAGAGGGAGAATAACTTTTTAAAAAAATAATAAATGACTTTTAAAAAAAATATTGCAGTCAGGCATGTGTATTTTGATGCTGTTGTTTTGAGGATAAAAAAATGGTGAGTGTGGAAATCTATTATTGATTCCTGCCCATGCTTCAGGCTTATGCACTATTGATGAAAGCCTTCCACAGTCCTAAACTTTGCTCCCTCATCTCCATGGAGCAAATCTGTAGAGCTTCCAAAACCAGAACTCTGGGTGCAGGTTTTGATCCTTGGTGAGCCAGCCCGGCCGGAGAAGCACCTCAAATTCTTACCTGTGGTATGAGAGGCCTCAGTGGGGAGATGGAGGGAGGGCAGATTAAACTGACAGGAGGGTTTTAGATGCCAGCAAAGCACACTTCCCTCTTAGGATTTGGCCATCTCTTTGTCTGCACGCCTCTCTGTTTGGGTCTAGAACGGTCGTGTGATGCATAACTCTACTTTCTCCTTCAAGACAGAAACTCAACCCCGATTGGTGAAGGCAACTTCATGTTGCTTTCTTGGCTTATGTACCCAGGAATGGCCAGGGTAGAGTTATTTGTCTTCGGGACAACTGGATCCAGGACTTTGAAGACCCCCAGCACTCTTCATTGTCTCCTTTTCTCTGTATTTGGATTTTACTTTCTTCTACTGCAAATGGGCTTCTTCTAGAGGTGATTCTTCCTTCATAACACTTCCAGATTTAATCATTTCTGGTCCTTTCTTGCAAGCATATGCCTCACTCAAGTCCCCAGCACCTCCCAGCTTACTGAGTATATTAGATTTTAAATTGGTGATTCTGGAACCAATTTCTCTCTGTCTCTGGGGAGATTATGTAGAAAGAACTATGTCAAGTTCAAGCTCTAGCATGGCCCCTGATGAGCTCTAAACTCTTGGGGGAACCTCTTACCCTCTGTGGGCTTTGGTTTTTCTCTCTTTCTTTGCCTATTTCATATGGTTGCAATAAGAGTCAAATGGGAACACATATATTGCAGGCAGTTTAGTAATGAAGAGATTGCAATATATTCCCTCCCACCAACTACCATATTTTGCCGTGTACGAGGTTCTCCTATGTATAAGGTGCACCCGTGTTTTTGGCCCAAACTTTCCGAAAAAAAATCCTTCGTTTTAACCTTTTAATTCAAAATTTTATTTAGGTTATATTTAGGTATCTGTTTTTTATATTATAAAGAAATTTTAGCATTTATTGTTAAACATGTTACGGTACAAGAAATTGTATGTAACAAATAATTGTAAAACACAAGAACAGATACAAGGTACAAGAAATTTTATGTATACTTTTTTATATTAAAAAAAACCCAAAACCAAAACCAATGATCGTATTCCAAGATATTATTTTGCAAATGGATATCATTATTGATTTCTAGAGTTACACTTTTAACTCATAAATAAAAGAATTAAAAACATTTATATAAATATGGAATTAGTTCTACCCATGTATAATGCCCATCCCATTTTCCCCTCACAAATTTGGTAAAAAAGTATGCATGGCAAAATACGGTAACCTGGATATTAGGAAAGAGGCAGTTCTCTGGGAATCAAACTATGAGATCAATATACAATGGATCATGGCAGAGATGGACAGCAAAAAGGAGCTCAAGTTTTGAGGCTGGAGAAAGGCTTAGCTGAATTCGTTACTAGCTAAAGATAATGTGTCTATAAAAAAATGCACTGGTCAGAAATAAAAATGCACACACACACACAAAGAAAAGAGTGTCAGAGATGCAATCAATGCTAGCAAAGCTAATCCAGGGTAAGCGTGACCTCACCCATGGACTTTGAGTATTAGGATCCCATAAGAGGCTTTCATAGGGTGAAGATGGATGTAATCACTCTAACAGATCCTGGTGCCCTGACACCTGGGGATGATCCAATGAGCCTGCCCATGGTTGCCTTGGACCTTCTGCTAATACTCAGTTCTGAACAGGCTGAGATAGAATGAACAGCTTCATGCCTGGTTGCTATGCACTCACTTGCACATCTTTTCCGGAGGGACAATCTGTGATGTGTAACAAAATACTTTAAAATATTCTCACTTTATAATTCTACTGCTGTGGAATTGATCACAAGTGGGAATGAGGTTTTATATAGGAGAATATTCATCACAGAGCCATTCATTACAGCAAAAAGTTGAGATTACCTAATTGTCTGATTGCAGGGGTACAGGTAAATTTGTTATGGGGTAGTCTTAAGATCAAATGCAATGATTTTAAAGAATCCAAAATGGCATGGGGGAAACACTATGCTATCTAAAGACACTTTGCATAATTTTAATCCAAAAACTCAAGTACCAGTGATGTCTCGTGAATACAAGTAAGATATAATGCTTGTGCATAATGTGGTCCAGAACTTCAGAGTTGAATTCCACGGTCGATATTGAAACTATTTGGTTCTGAGTGACGCTCATCTTTGTCAGGTGCCAGTGAGTTTGTGTAGGTGTGCTGGTATAAAAATGGAAGGAAGTAATTTATACTTCTCTGTATTTTCCAAAATTGCCATAAGGAAGGGGTGTTGCTTTCACAATAAAAATACGGAATTTTCAATTGTGTCATTTCTTTGATTATCAACCTCTCTGTGATAACCCTCTCGAAGTTCATAATTACTTAGGAGTCTTAGACTAATGTTCTCTGGCTAGAATTCAGTGCTCTCCAGCAATAGCACCTAGCTCTCTTCCTACCTTCCATCCTTTCAAATTCCTTTGATTCATTTGGGCTCACTCTGCCAACAAATACACTTAGGAGATGTACATCATGATGTTTGCCCAGCCCAGAAACCATTGTCCCTTTGCCCTCAAACTCACCAGCCAGCTTTCCCAGCAGTCATGTTTGTGACCCAGCCCCCTTGGAGAAGTTCACTGGACGAAGGGTGGACAGTTGCCTCAATCTGGGCCAATTGGATTTCCTCCGTTGGGAACTTGCAGTTGAACTGAGAGGCAGCCATTTCTCCCCTTGTGGAGCAGGAAGTAATGGAAACTTATCTGCCAAGAAATAACAAATCAGGGAGGAAAGGCAGAGGGTGCTATGATGGCGTGTGAGTCCTTGATTCCCATTAATGCCCGATGCCTTGGTGCTCTGCCCTCTTGGGTTCTGTATTCTTATATTACATTTGGAAGCCTACCTGTTTGTCTTAAGCTGGCTTGAGTTGGTTGCTGTTACATATAGTTAAAGAGACCTAACCATTATGTATCCCATGCTTACATTTGTCTAAGAGAGGTGTAGCTCTAAAAATGGTTAATTCTTTATTTACTTTTTAGCCGATCTGAATCCCTCTCTCCCTTGATCCTATCCCCTTTGGAAGTCCTCCCTGATGAACCCCGTCACCCTCATCTTCCCGTTGCCCATCATTGCCTCCATCTATCCCTATAGCCACCTACTTCATTGTGCATCGGCACCTGCTGTTCCACAACTTTGTAAGCATCCTGGAAGTTGGAAATTGGTCTTTTTTTCTTTTTATTGTTTTTTTGGATACTGCAACACCTAACACTCTGCTAGGCAGAAATTAACTTCCTGAATGGAAATAAAACCTCAGGGCAATTGCTTGGAAAGGTGGCTAAGGAAGACTTCAGCTCCTGCCGACAACCCCATGTAAGTCTGCTCTTACTGTCTAAATACATATTTTGAAAGCGGTCCCTGGTTGGTGCTTTAAAAAGCATGGTTGATTCGGCAAGCACTGGTGGGTATTGACGGGGTACAGTGCACAGAGGGAGCCTTGCAGAGGGAGACAGATCTCCCAATTTCCCAGCTATGTGACCCGGAGCAAATGATTTAACTTTGCTGAGCCTGCTTTTTGTTTTTGTTTTGTTTGGTTTTGTATTGTTTCTTAAAATCTAAAATAAGGCTACTAAAAACCTTCTCTTTAGTTTCTTTTTTAAAAAAGAATTAAATGTAATAATGTATTGTCAAAAAGCATGGCACTTATTATAAGAATGCGGGTTTTGGAGTCAGACTATGTGGGTTGGAATTCTATTCCTACCACTTACTAGCTGTGAGATCTTAGGTAAGTGACATAACCTTTCTGTGGGAGATGGACGCAGTGATGGTCCCAATATATTCAGGTTTCTCTCTCTCTCTCTCTCTCTCTCTCTGCTGTTAGATAGATTGTCTCTTCTTCAGGGTCTCTGGGATTGGCTAATGAGACAATAGCCAATGTGATACAAGCAGAGACTTGAGAAGTGCTTGCCACTTCTTGTTACTTTGGAACACTGATGCCATCCAGCTCAGACTAGCTGGCTGAATGATAAGGGAGACAAATGCCTTATCCCCAGACCCACAGCCATCTGACCCCCGCATATGTGGGCAAGGCCAACTTAGATCATCCAGCCATCAGCCTGTCCATAACCTGACCAAAGTGGCATGGGAGAGAGCCCAGCCAAGGTCAGCTGAGCTGAACCAGGTCAGAAAGCCCACAACTGACTCACAGAATCATGAGCTAAATAAAAGCTTGATTTTTTTAATTGTTAAAGTTATTGGGGTGCATTGATTAGTAAAAATTACATAGGTTCCAGGTGTACAATTCTACAATACATCACCTGTGTGTTGCATGATGTGTTCACCACCCAGTGTCAGTTCTCTTTCCATCACCGTATATTTGTGTTCCTGTCCCTTCTCCTCCGACCCCCATCCCCTTTCCCTCAAGTAACTACTAAATTATTGACTGTGTCCATGAGTTTTGTTTCTTTATTGCTTTCAATTTTATGTTTCACATAGTGGAATCACGTAGTTCTTGGTTTTTTCTGTCTGGCTTATTTCACTTAGCATGATGGTCTCAAGAGCCATCCATGTGATAAATGGTCTTATTTCATCTTTTCTTATAGCTGAGTAGTATTCCATTGTGTAAATGTACCACAGCTTCTTTATCTGGTGATCTATCAGAGGACATTTTGGTTATTTCCATGACTTGGCCACTGTAAATAGTGCTGCAATGAACATGGGGGTGCACATATCTTTGCAGACTGAGATTTTCAAGTTTTTTGGGGGTAGATACCCAGAAGAGGGATTGCCGGATCATATGACAATTTTATTCTTAGTTTTTTGAGGAACTTCCATAGGGTCCTCCATAGTGGTTGTACCAGTTTGCACTCCCACCAGCAGTGTATGAGGGTTCCTTTTTCTCCACGTCCTCTCCAGCACTTGTTATTCCTTGTCTTGTCACAGGTGTGAGGTGGCGGTATCTCACCATGGTTTTGATTTGCATTTCCCTAATAGTTAATGAAGTTGAGCAGTTTTTCATGTATCTGTTGGCCATTTGTTTGTCTTCATGGGAGAAGTGTCTATTAAGGTCCTCTGCCCATTTTTTTAAATTGGATTTTTTTGTTGTTATTGAGTTGTGTGAGTTCTTTATGTATTTTAGTTATTAGCCCCTTATCAGAGGCATTGTTTGCAAATATTTTCTTCCATTCAGTTGGTTGTCTCTTTGCTTTGTTGATGTTTTTTTTTTTTTTGCTGTGCAGAAGCTTTTTAGTTTGATTTGATATAATCCCATTAATAAATGCTTGATTGGGGATGTTTGTTAACAGCATAAAAGAACAGATACACTCTCCATGCCCCATTTTCCCTCATTGCAATAAATTATAATAGTACTTACTATGTAAAGTTGTTGTGAGCATTAAATGAGTTAGTATTTGCACAATACTCGCAACTTGTCTGGACACACAGTACATGAATGTTATTTATCATTACATGAAAATAAATGCTGTTTGGGTTGCCTAGTAGGAGCTCAATAAATATCCATTTCCCTTTGTCTCTTAAAATGTGCTCATTGATGAATTGAACAGAAGTTCAAGTTAAATTTCAGGCTGATTTTCTGCAACTGTTTTTAGTCTACTAACAGAAACCCATGGGATTTTCCCCAATGATGTTTAAACTAACTCGATCTGAAAGTGTCCCTTACTGTCTGACAAGACCCTAGAATCAAACAGTTGAAGAGACTTGGGTGTGATAAATGCCAACCCAGCTTTCTTCTTCCTGGCTCAGAGGCAGCTGAATGATTTGTGTACAATCACCTTGGGCATCTGGACAGCAGGCCTCCGGGATGAGCGGGGAGATGTGTCAATCCTCCCCATGCGCCTAAAGATAAGTTGCGCTGGGAGAGCACTCACATCGAGCAAAAAGGATTTTTATTTTTAAAAGAACAAAAGATAAGGCAAGATGCCTATCTTAGAGGGACTTGACAGACAGAAAGTGCAATTCTCTTTGTCTGGACACGTCTTGGGATAGACAGAGGGAAAGAGTGGCTGCTGAAAATTCTGGGCTTTCTGGTGCAAAATGACTCCCTTTCAGCTCATACACACAGGGAGATTTACAACACCTTCTGTTTATTCGGTGGCTGTAAACTCTCTCTGTTTCTGAGATTTAGTGTCACTGTTTTCAATTTGCCAAGAGGTTCTTTTCTCCAGTGATGTGTGAAGTCTCCCAAGGAAAGAAGATGATTCATAAAGCAAGGTGGTGTCAAGAAGAGGACGGGGTCCATTTGGCTGGACAACTGGGGGGCAGAACAACCTGGAAGTTGAGTGTTGTCTTCGAAGCCTTCTAAACCTACACTTAAAGGCTGGCTCTGCCCTTCACTGGTTTTATGACTTTGGGCTAATTATTTCATTATTTACAAGTCTCCACACTTGTAGAGTGGGAAGGCAGTAGTTCCAACTGAACGGAATGTTTTGTAGGTTTAATAAGATAATCAATAAGAGTATTTAGCACAGTCCTTGGCAAACAGTTAGTGCTCAATAAATGACAGTTAATATGACTATTGTAGCAAACAATTATTGCATGTCTACTGTGTGCCAGTACTGTGCCAGACATTGAGGGATAAAAAAAATTTATAACCTTTGTCCTAGAGCAGGGAGTTGGCAAACTTTTTCTATTAAGGGCCAGAGAACAAATGTTTTAAACTTTGTGCACTAGGTGGTCTATTATAAATACTCAATTCTGTCATTGCAGCAGAAAGGCAGCCATAGAAAACAATAACAACAAAAAAATGGGCAAGGATGTGTGTCAATAAAACTTTATTTACACAAATGATTGGTGGGCTGGACTTAGCCCACAGGCTATAGTTTGCTATCCTCAGTCCTAGAGAATTAGGAGTCTTTGGCTACAAGGAACCAAGATCCCTCCTTATAGGAAGTCTTGAGATAGACAGCATTGATGTTGGTTCAGTGGTCCCAAGGTGTTAACCAGAATGTTCGTGATTCTCTGTGTATTTCTTTCACGCTTGTCAACCACGTCATATCCACATTCAAGATGGAAGAAGGGGAGAAAGGGCAGGGCCAACTGAGGTGTTCCCTTTTATTAGGAAAGCAAAGTCTCCTTGAAGATTTCTGCTACATCTCATTGACTGGACTATGTCACACTCCTAGCTGTAATGGAAGCTGGGGACGTGAATATTTGTCACCTCTGCCATTTATAGTGGAGGTGGGTAGGGGGGAAGTGGAGGTGAGACTGATGTTAAGTGAGTCAGTAAAATTGTTACACTCTCGGGTAATGTCATATCATCAAGAGAGAGACATACACACAGAATTACAATATAGACTGTTCAATAATTTTACATGCACACACACACACACACACACACACACACACACACACCCTGCAATGGGAACTGAGATGGGAGAAACTAATTCCTTGTTAATTCAGAATATCATAATCGTTTATTCATTAATAAGGCTATTTGAACAAGGAAACACCAGTGTCTAAATGCAGACCGAAGCATTTGATAAGCAGAATGACGTATAGCAAGACTGAACATTTTTTGTGTTAGATCAACTATTTATTGTTTAAACTATCCACTATTTTCCGCCTACATGGGAGCATGTGCTCGTTGAGCCCATTCATGTTGAATTGGGCCGTGTAGCTTCTTTACTCATGTTGAATTTGGCCAATGCATGTTGCTTGACATCACGATAGACAGTGTGTACTCTTCTGCTCCTTGACTATGGGCTTGGTCATCTGACTTAGCCAATGGGATGGTAGCAGTGATGATACAAGTGGAGAGGCTTGAAATGTGCTGGTGAGGTTGGGCTCATCCTCTTGCACCTCTGCCATCACCATGATAGGAGCTTCCCCTTGGCTCAGAATGAACATACCTGGAGGTGACCTGAGGCAAGCCTGCTACGAGCAGTCAAGTCTACCTGAACCCAGGCTTGAAGCAAAGCTGCTCAGCTCAGCTTAATAAACTACTACCCTACAGATACATGAGTGATGATAAATGATTATTATTTTATATCACTGAGTTTAGGGATAATTTGTTACACAGCAATCTCTAGCTGATACAACAGCACACTGTAGGGGTAAGTGAATTCTAAACCCACTAAGTTAGAGCCTTGTATTGACTTGGATTTTGGACTTCTGGCTTCCAGAACAGAGAGAAAAAAGTTTCTGTTGTTTTAAAACACCCAATTTGTGGCAAATGATTACAGTGGCCATAAGAAACTAATATAAGAACTAAATTTCCTTATCCCACATACAAACCAGAAAGGTAAGGGCTGCCTTTTGACCAAAAACAAATTGGGAAAGCTTAGAGAGGAGAAGTCTCAAATAATTCTAAATAAATGCTAAACCAGGAGAGAGGCTGAGCCTTCAGTGGATGGGGTGGCCCCACACATGGGGTTCAGGCTCAGTATCTGTTCTGGACTTTCCCCTTCTAAGACATCAGCTTTAGAGCCCTGGGAACATTTGTGCTGCTTTCTCACACAGAAAAACAAGTAAGGCAATTCGATTTTGTGTCCACAGTTAAGCTTGATTTCTGCTGATGCAATTAAAAAATCTCCGAAAGAAAGTATGTCTGTATTCTATAGAGTATCCATGGGAGGATGGCTGCAGCTCAGGTTCAAGTATGCATCTGTGTTTGGCCAAGTTTACCAAAACTTTGCTCAGTACTACTCTATTCCAGTCCCTGAACTGAGCCTTAGGGCTACTGAGGTGAGTAAGACAGTGTATCCACCTTTAGGAACTCACGGTCCAGCGACAAGAGTGAGAATTGAGTGCACTGTGGCCGTTTAAAGCACATTTGTGCATCTATGGTATGTCTGCAACTGCACTCACGACTCTGCAGGTATGTGCCTGTGCACGCACATGCACACCTGTTAATGGAGGGTACACACCTGCCTGCGTGTGAATGCGCACTGCTTGGTGTGTGCGTGTGCGCGTTGGTCCACACAAGTGTCTGTATCCATGTGCAATGCGCACGGGCATTTTCAAGAGGCATGTCTTATCTTTTAGAAAGTTCTATAATCTTTGCCCAAAGACTAACTGCTTTCCTCTCTTTTTTCCACAGTTAAAGTTGGTCTCAGGCGGGGCTTTGCAGAGTGACTGATACCATTCCGTGTTCAGTTAACGATTTCATGCATAGAATGTTTATGGATGAACTGGATGGCCAGTGGGATGCCCACTGGATAAGCCCCCAGATAACCCCTTTCATCCCCTCTCGATGAGACCTGCCTTCACCTCCTGGTGTTATCTAGAATCATGGACCATTGTGTCCCACACTCTCTTTGCTGAGCCCCAGATGGGCTCAAATATCCTTGTATTTTTATTCATTCATTCATTTATCTATCTATTTAGATAGATTCTTAACTGCTAATCCCCAGTTAGGAATTGGTGAGTATCCTGCCATTGAATCCAGAGAAGTTATGTCCTTTGAGGACCCCACCCTGAGTCTGTAAATTGTATTGTGGGTGGCAGGTGAGAGGCAGACTTTAAAGCACTTAAGGCCACCCACCTGAGGCCCCCGATGCTCACTCGTGGGTCTTTATAATTGCAAAGCCACTAAAAAGACTTGCCATTTGACATTAGGAAATTGAAAGCTAGTCGGGGGAAGAGAAAGCAATGAGGAGCAAAGCCCTGCTGGGAAACAGCACCAGCCAGAAGAAGCCTGCACTGGAGTCTCAGCTCTGCTTCCCACTGCTGTGTGACCTTTCACCGGTCGCATCCCTCTCTGGGCTTTGGAGGAGCCGGGTTAAGCCAGCTAAATATTAGAAACAGCTGATGGCACTGGTTAAAAAGAAAACTTCCTGGCTTCCAGTCTCGAAGCACTGGAACAAAACCTGCAGGGATAAGGTCCGAGAACCTGCGTTGTTCATATGCTCCCCACATAATTCTCCAGCCTTTCGGAGTTTAGTAACAAATGGACGAGTCAGCCTCTGAAGTCCCTTTCAGATGCTCTATTATTCTGGGAGAGAAAATATTGGCAGAGAAGAGATGGATTTTTTTTTTCAAAGGAAAGAAATGAAAACCTTACATCTTGCAAGAAATAGAAATGAACTGTTGGAGGAAGAACCAGACCAGCTGAGGAGGAGAGAGCCTAGGGCTGGTGTCTGACCTGGAATGTTGCAGCCAATCCGTATTGATCCATCTGCCCGGCCCCTACGTGGCGGCAGGGGGTGGGGTGGGGCGGGCATGCTGTCCCTTAAAGTGCTTCGCAGCGATAAATCAGACGCGCTGAAGTTTAATCAAAAGCTGTACTGCCCGCACTCAACCGTCATTTTCCAATTGTTGCTTTGCACACTGGTTCACAGAGGTGAGTCAGTCCATCCGCATAATTAAATGACAGAAATAATAATGACAATGACGTGAGACTTACTTATCTTACACCGGATGCTCTGCTTAGCCTTTTACAGGAATTAACCGACTTAATCCTTGCAGCACTTCTTCGAGATCGATGCTGTTATTATCCACGTTTCAAAGATATGAAAACAGAGGTCCAGAGAGGTTAAGTAACTTGCCCAACATCGTGCAAATCAGAAAAGGGAGCCCCTATGGAATTAGAACAAAATGCCCTTTTGGGCAGATACAGCTTAACTGGTGTATGACAGGGGAACCCAAAACATTCCGGAATGATCTGGAGGCCGGGCCCCTTGTAGTGCAGGCCTCCCCCACTAGGTGGGTGTGCTAGGAGCCCATCTGCAGCCGTGCACCAGCTGGTGTTATAAGAGGCTGCGTTCGGCTTCAGGGAGGCTGGGGTGTGACCGTAAGCTTTCAGACTCCAGAACCCATACTTTTGACCCTAATAAATTTTAATTCTTGGCAATATGTAAAAATAATAATCACATTTCTTTCTTTTCATTAAAGGGAGATGCGTGGGAGCCTCTCAGGTTATATCAGATGGGTCTGCAGGGCAGCGAGTGGAGATCGGATGGGGTACTCACTGCTCAGTCACCAGGTGGCGGACCCCTCAGCAGTAACCCGCTGACTGCCAGAGAGTTTTGGCCATTGTAATTTTAAATGCGTTTTTTTCCCCCTCAACCATGTTTTTAGATGGCATACCCACAGTGGATTGTTGGTTTAAAATAAATGACAGTTTCCGGCAGAAGTAACGCCCAGACTTGAATTATGATTTGATTATAAAGTCACAACCATATGTGCTTATGCTTTTATAATAAAAGAGATGGTATAGATGATGAGCCCATAAAAAGGGGCACGTATGGTTATGATTTTGTAATGAAATCATAACTCACGTCCGGGCACTGCTTCTGCCGGACCCTGTATAATAAAAGAGATTGGGGCGCTGAACTCCACATCACTGAGCAGTGTGATAATTCTGCAAATGAGGCTCAAAATAGGCTTTTCCTCATTTCCATAGACAGCGTCCATCTGAGCAGAATTCTTATGTAGCACATCTGGTACCCCAAAATGAATGTGAACTAGAGAAACTTTTATTAAGAGCTCTTGGGAAAAAAAAAACAACCCCAAACAATCCAATTAGAAAATGGGCAAAAGACACAAAGAGACATTTCGCTGAAGAGGATATACAGATGGCAAATAAGCCCATGAAAAGATGCTTAACGTCATTAGCTAGTGGGGAAATGCAAATGAAAACCATACTGAGATCTTGGTAAATGAAAAATGGCTCAAATCCAAAATAGTGATAACCCCCAATGCCGGTGAGGGTGGGGAGACACTGGATCTCGCAGACTTTGCTGGTGGGGGTGCAGGTACCCTGCAAGATAGTTCGGCATCGCTCATAAATGCAACACGTACTTTCCTGACGACCTTGCCGTGGTCCCGTGGGCGACTGTTTGAGAAAAATGATAAGTGATGTCTACACAAAAACCTGCCCCTGAATGTTTGTAGAAGCTTTATTTATGTTGGCCCCAAACTGAAAACAACTCAAATGTCCCCCAATGAAGGAACGATTAAATAAACTGTGCTACATCCTTATTACGGAGCACTATTCATGAATTAAAAAACCGATGACCGATTGATAGACGCAACAAATTGAATGGATCTCAAGAGAATTATGGTGCATTCAGAAAGCTCGTCTCACGAGGTTGTGTACTGTTTGCTTTTATTTATGTAACGTTCTTGCAACAATAAAATTATAGAGGTGGAGAACAGAGTAGGTGTTGGGTGTTAGGGATACGGTGGGAGAGAGGTGCGTGTGGCCACAAAAGGGAGCGCCAGGGAGCCTTGTGATGGCACACTGCCGCACTTTGATTGTGATGGTGGTTACCCAAACCTACACACGTGATAAAATTGAGTAAAACACACAGATGCGCACCCCCCCCCCCAACACACACAAACGAGTACATACAAACCTGGTGAAATCTGGGTAAGAGACCACAGGCTTTTCAAGCATTGGGAGCACCTTGGTGACACAAGACGTGTCATTCTTGTCCTCAAAGACCAAGTTCACTGTCTAGAATGGAGGGCCCCACAGTGATGCTCTGGAAGCTGAGACCTGCACGTGGTGGGGCTCTGGTCCCTGAGGCTGACACCTAGCTCAGGGGCCACTTGCAGCCTGTGGTCCCCAGAGGCCCCCGGGGACACCCATGGCCAAGTATATCCCGTCCCTCTCCCCAGATCCCCGATTTGACTGCAGCCTTTAAGTCCCCTTCCTTCAAGGCAGCCTGTTTGGCACCGTGGCAAAATACTCAAGTTGAAGTCAGAAAATAATTGGCTCCCGGTCCAGCCTCCTCTTCTTAGATATAATCTTGGGGACGTCACTCAGACATTCTCAGCTGTACTTTATTCATTAGCAAGAAGGGGTTGATCCCTACATTGCAGAGTTTCAATGATGATTAAACAGATAAAGCACGTCACACATCAGGCTCCTGGCTGAGCCCGTGGAAGCTGCTAAGCAGAGGTGAGGTCCCCTTCTCCTCTCTTTGACCACCATGTCAGGGCTTATGCATGTTCGGGCCTCAGTGAGACCCACAGTCACCCTGTTGTCCCCAGGGTGGACGAGAAAACTCAACTCTAATGAACCTTCTGGGAGTATGGATAGAATTCATTCCCTGATCAGCACTCACCTGGGTTTTGAGAAACAGACAAACCCGACACACTCATTTAGCTGCCATTCCAAGGTCCCAGGAGGCTGATTTTTCCTTAGGGACAAAGAATCACTTTGCCACTTGACGGACTGAAAAGGGTGTATGTTTCCCCCCCTTCCCTCCCTCCCTGCCTCCCTGCCTCCCTCCCTCCCTCCCTCCCTTCCTTCCTTCTTTCCTTCCTATTTCTCTTCTTTGTTATTTTCTCCCTCTTTGAGCTGGTTGCTAATATTGTCTCTCCCTTTATCATCATCATCATCATCATCATCATCATCATCATCGTCTTGGGCCTTTCCTTTAGGAACATTTTTCAGGGAATCATGTGACATACTTTAATGCTCTTTGCAAAAGGCCGGTCCAAAGGTGGGGCACGACATAAATGAACCTGCTGGTGCGTTTCCCATTTTCTCCCCGTTCACGCCTGAGTATTGATGAGGACAGAATGAATTGCAGCTACTATAGGAACAAAAGGCAGAGAATTGGAGAATATGCCTTTTCTAGACTCATGTACAGAACTGCCTACTTGGTGTCCCCTGGGATTTCTAACAGGCACCTCAAATACAAGGAGCCCCAAACCAGGCCACCATACCCCTGCTCCCCATCTTCTGCCCATCATTGACGGTGGCCCCACCTTTCCAGTTGTCTGGACTCATCCTTGGTTTCACACCCCACATCTAGTCTATCAGCCAATCCTGGTGGCTCTACTTGCAAAACACATCCAGGATATAAGCAACCCTCACTGTTCGTCTGCTCCCACCTTGTTCTCCCCCACCTCATCCCTCACCTCTATTCCTGACAAGCTTTTCAGATGGCTTCCCTGCATCCTTCTTTGCCTTTCCCCTCATGGACTCTGTTCTCAGTACAACAACCCGAGTGAACCCTTTAAAACGTAAGTCAACTGACATCTTTCCGAATATCTTTATCTAAAACCTTGCAACGTTGCCCCAATTCACTCAGCGTAGAAACTAAATTTCTTCCAACATCTGGCGTCTCGTTATCTCTCCGACCCAGTTTTCGCTCCCTGGGATCATAATAATAGTAATACCTGAAGTGTCTCGTGTGTTCATTACGTGCCACGGGCTCAGGTTTTATGCGTGTGACTCATTCAATTCCATAAGAATCCTATCAGGTAGGTACCATCACTATCCCAATTTTAAAGAGAAGGAAACTGAGTCACAGAACAACACGGTGACTTGCTTACAATCTAGTTCTAGGGGGTGACGGGCCAGGGCTCACACCTCACACCCTTGGTCGCCCGATCTTTTCGGCACTCACTAGTGCATCCTGCCCCCAACAATGGTCACCGTGGTGGAAAAGGAAGAGGTCTGGAAGTCTAGCTTTGCCACTTGCTCCTCATGAGACCGTAGGCACATCCCTTTACCTTCCTGCATCCCCACACTCCATCCACCAAATAGGATTTGTAATAGGGTTGCTATGATCGTGACAGTACCTGAGAACATTGGAGAAAGGCCTGTCACAAATTAGGGACTCCGTTAACACAAGATCTCTCCATACCCCGTCTCCCCACTACCCTCCACCCCCAAGAGAAATGGCGAAATGTTTATTCCACCAACAGACACTAAGGACACTAAGAAGGCCATCCTCGTGATACTGGCCGAAGTCCAAGGTGACGAGGGGCCTCAGGACCCTCCTCACACCTGTGACAGAGACAGCTGAGGCTTCCTGTCCACACACTGGAATCCACGTTTTCCACGGGAACTGTCAACTACGCATTCGCTCGCTGCTACTACCATTTCAGGCTTCATGAGCGTGAGATGGACGTTCATTAGAAGTTCGAATTAGAGCATCCTTTCTCCATCTTCTGCCAGCCGCCTTATTGTCACAGCCAGCCATCAGGAGGCGTGGTCCACAGCCATAAATCACTTAGTACCATCCTTGCTGGGCGGGGGTACGGCCCCCTGCCCAGTCAGAACAATTAGTTCAAAGAACCTTGATGAGCAGTCACTGAGCACCAGCTGAAAAACAACCCCGTTGTTATTCCCTTGGAGAAGAAATTAAAATTATTCATGAAGCACCGCTCAGCCGAACCCTTGGATCCCTCCCCCCAACAGCGGTGACAGACTTCCTGACCAGCACTTGCTGCTGAAGAACTTAGCATTGGTTAAAAGTGAGCCTCTCCTCCAAGAGGGGACATTAATACACTTTACTATTCGGTGAGTCTTGGCATTGCTTACTGCAAGGCTGCCAAGCCAACGACATTAGGTAGGTACTTTTGCTCTTGATGGAGTAAACAGGTGGCCCGGGTACATGACACATCTTTATTCACTTAGATCAAGTGCAAGCAGGTGGGCATCGGTGGACCAACACCTCCAACAGGACAGCCACATGCAGGTCACCAGGGAGCATCTCTCTGGCACGGTTCTCACTCGTACTGACAAGCTGAGGGTCTGGGCACCTCGAGTAGTTTTCCCTTAATTAGTGGACTTGGCTGAGGACAACAAGGAGGGCGATGTATCCTGTTGTCAGGGCACCCAGGTGCACAGGTCACAACCTCAACCGTCCACAGGCACGTAATGAGGCCAGCAACGCGGGCTGAGAGCCTGAAATCCGGCTGCTGGGGAGCCACCAGGACGCACAGATGGCAGACGACAGAACTAGACTTTGAACACAGGTCTATTTGGCTTCGAAAGTCTCAAAAACGTGTGTGACCCAGATCCTGCAGTAAAACACGATAAGCTTCACGCATGACGAGTGGCCAGGGCTTTCTGCCGGAAATCACTTCGTGTTTCCAACCAGCCACGGACAGGTGACAGGTCGTCTGCTCCGTTCTAGAGGCCTCTGCACCACCGGTGTGTTCTTCCTCTAACGGCTTTTCAAATAGTTGGCCTGCCCTCTCCTTTGTTAAAAGACTTGAACTTCAGTCATTCCTGCATTGAGCAGATGCTAGATCAAGCCTGGAAGTTTCTTGCAAATGTAAGAGTTACCGATGTGACCGCAAAAGCCCTTTTTGCAACCAGCATTGAGGGCAGCGTGTTGGGGCGGTCACCCTGTCCCCAGCTCTTTGGTGGAATGTGACTTGTGTGGAAATCCTTGATCGCTCAAGTGTACATGCCACGTGATACTTAGGTTTTACTCCTGATGCGCCAGTGCTCACGACCCTTGCCGATTGGCAAGGCCCAGGTTAAACTCCTTTACCAAGTGGGTGTTGTTATAAACTGCCAGTGGCTGTGAAAATTGATGCAAGCTTTTAGGAAAAAACTAACAAACAAACAGATGTTGGAATGTAAATCAAGAATTCTTAAGATCGCTCCATGCTGTTTTACTCAATAATCTGACTTCTGGGAATCTATCCTGAGGGAGCCCTTGTTATATCCTCGTACCATTTACTGAGCACCTTCTCTGCGTGCCCAGCTATAGCTCACCGAAACGTCTCATTCAGATCCTTGGCACTGCCAGGAGGCAGGTACACAGATTGGACCCCTTTCAAAACGAAGGGATCTGCGGTTCAGAGAGGTTGACTTAGTTGCCCAAGTTCTCCAGCTGCTGGACAGAAAAGCGTCCAGGTTTCAGCCCTCAAAACTTTTCTTTCAGACCAACCGCCCACGCCATTGGCTGCACTCCATAGCAACGCTATTTTGGAAGCTCCTCTTAATAAGTTAAAATGGATTTTACGGGCAGCTGAATAATTATCTGACTTGAACCCAATTAAACATTGACTCCATTCTGCCTGAGTTTGACGGCTGCTTTTGATTAATGCAGGACAAATGGGTTTCTCTTTTTAACCACCCCTCCATGGTCCAGATGGCCCAGGCCGCTTTGGCACAGAGTGTCCACACAGAGGTGCGTGTGACAGTCCCACACGTGCCCGCTTGCCCACGTGACGATGTGGCACGTGTGTGCACCGGTCAGGGAGGAGGCTCCTGAGTCCTGCAAGCAGATGTTTGACCTGCATCCTCACCGAGTGGTTTGATGGGACCGTGCTGCTTTTCAGAAGCTTAGAAGCTCCAGGCCTGAGCTCGTTAAGGGGCTCTGCCATTAGCTGCCAGGTGATCTTGGGCAGGCCACTTCACCTTCTCAGTGTCATGTCTTGGCTCTGGAAGGGATGGGATGACTAACTGGGGACTTGGGTGGCAGGCTTTGGAAGCTAAGCCTGGGTGTGGTAAGGACGCTCGCCCCGAGTCAGGGAGGGAGCTGCGGAGCAGGCATCGGCTCCCCAAATCTCCCAGCAGGACTGGGTTCGCGTCGCTCCGGGGCGTCGGGTGTGCTGTGAGCTCAGTGGGCTCTCACGTCCGGGAAACAGGGAGCTCTGTCGCCACCATTGTCCATTTTCAAAGTGGATTTCACGTGGGCCCCATTTCCTGGGGCCTGCAGCTCCAATTCCCCTGGGGAGCAGGCACAACGACAGCGTGGCAGGGCCCGGCAGTCAGTGAGACGGGTGGAAGTGGGTGTCGGACATTGTCACCGTGTAAGTGGGCTCTGCCTCAAAAGGTGGGGAATGGGTTCCCAGTGAAAGGAGGGACTTTGGGTGCTGGGTAACCAAAACAAACACCCCTGACGCATGGGGGTCATCCTGGCCATCGGCTTGGTTTCTTTCATTCCTTCGCTCACACGTGCCACAAGTATTTATTTATTGAGCATCTATTACGTGCCAGGAGGTGGCTGAACCTGGGCTGCAGCTGTGAAATAAGGCTTTATTGTGCAGGTTTACACTGTTGCTCATCACAACCATTTTCTGAGCTGATGCTTTGTGCTGGGCACGGCGCTGGGCATTTGATGCCCGCTGGTGTCACCCTGCAAGTTAATGAAATGTCATCTCCGAAAGATCATGGCGCAGTGCGATTGTGCGATGCCACCCCCACAGCAGGTGGCTAGGAAGAGTGAATCCCCTCCCTCCTCACCCCGGCAGGTTCAAGCTCTGGTCCCGAGAGATTAGGCTTCCTTGCTTTTCTTTCAGACATCAATAAGCTTGAACATCCAAACACGGACACCTGATGATTTTGTCTACACGCGTGATGTCGGCCGCTCAGCTCAATCACCGGGTGACAGCTGCCAACCAGGTGACAAATGGAACGGAGGGCTCCCGGGGCATGAACGCACAGCTTGAAAAGACTTGCCGCTTGCAGACTCGGATCATCTGTCACCAGACCCCTCTCTGCGCTGAGTTAAATTGATATAATTATAGGCATGTTTCTATTTGGGAAGTGAGAGACAGAGCCGGCTCTCGGGGCTGCCACATCTGTCACCCCAACCTGCCGCTATCTTGGGACCTGGGCTCTGAGCATGGTTCTCCCTAAATCTTTAACCCCCCCAGACTCAGTCAACTCATTTACACAGTTGTCACAAACACGGTACCCAATTCTGCAGTTGATGAGAGACTTACCGTATTTTGCTGTGTACAGTGCGCACTTGTTGGTTTTGTTTTTGCCTAAATTTGTGAGGAGAGAAAAAGAAGGATGCTCATTGTACCTGGGTAGTCTGCATTCCGTATCTATAGAAATGTTTTTAGCTCTTTTATTGAGGCTTTATGAGTTAAAAGTGTTACATAAAATGTCTTGTACCCTACTACGTTAAAAAAAAACAAATGCTAAAATTCCTTTATAATACGAAACCCAAACCAAGTACCTAAATATAAACAAATAAAAATGTGAATGAAACACATTAAAACACAAGATTTTTTTTTCCCCCTGAAAGTTGGGGCCAAACACACGGGTACACACAGGAGTGCATTATATACGGCAAAATACAGGCAATGGGAGACGGCTGTAATAGCAGGAGGTTGTGGCCAAGACCCTTAGTTTCCCCACTTGTGCCATGGTTTTAGTCAAGTCCCCATTCCCTCCGGGGCCTCTGTTTCCTTATCAATTAAGCTGAGATACCTCTTCCGGCTCACCTGTAGGAATAGGCTGAGCAGAGACAGCCTACTAGGAACCCTATCAGGTTAAGTAGAGAAAGCGGGTACATTAGCATTTAAAAAGCAAACCCTAATTCCCTAGTGAGGATGGAGCTTCTCCTTGGCCTGATAGGTACCCAGGGCGGTGCTGCCTTGTACTGAGTGTTCACTGAAGCCTGCCCCTCGGGGACTTGGGTCACGTGCTTCCTGAGCACCCCTTGTTCGTCTGTAAAGCAGGGCTCCCCGCCTGTCCCGTAGGGTGGCCACGTCCTTGCCATCTTTGTAGGTGGCCCAGCGCCTTTCTCTCTGCCCTTCTGTGTCTGGTCATCGGCCACCACTGACGTCTCACCAGCCAGTGTGGCCCCTGCTCAGCCACCTCCCCAAGCCCCGTGGCCGTTTGGCCTTTCCTGAACACAGCGTGCTTCGTCTCACCTTCGCGTCGGCGCCTCTTCCCACAGAAAGCCTTTGCTGCTGGTGCATCCCGGGCCTCTGTGGGGTCCCCGTGGCACCCCCGCACTGAGTCTTCCCTGGGAGCAGCACCCCGCTTTCTGTGTGCTCATTTCTGTGTGTGCGTCTCTCCAGTTTGAGGCTGTCAGCCGCTTGCGGTGGGGGGTGTCTTTGCCTGATGACCCTACAAGGATCCAGACAGACGTGAGTCAGCTCAGGAGAGGATTCGAGCCCTGAGGCTCTGGGTTCGGACCTCGCCTGGGCCCTTAGCAGCTGGGTGGCTCCAGGAGGGTTCCGCAAGCACCCCTGGGCCTCACAGCAGGGTTCCGGCTGGCCGGGCCTCGGTGTTTCTCACACTTTTCTTGGGCACTTGGACCATCTAGCAAATCTGTACACAGGCAGATTCTGGGCGGCAGGCCTGGGGTGGGGCCTGGGATTCTGCATTTCTAACAAGCTCCTGGGTGTGATCAATGATGCAGGTCCTTGGGCCACACCCTGAGCAGCCTGGGGCCAGGATTCAAGCCGTGGGCCGTCAGGGAGTGTTGGGTTTTGGGGAGCAGGATGGTAAATTAATGGGCTCCTGTGAGGATCAGAGGACACCATGCATCGAAAACCCCGAATCCATAAATCTCGGCCACTCCAAGTGCTCCTTGTGTATTAGCTGTCGCTGCCACTGCTGTGACAATAAACAGGAAATAGTCACATAGCACTTCTATGCGGCAGTCAACTTTGTCAGCCAAGCGTCTCGTCTAATTGTCACAACAGCCCTGTGAGGTGGGAACCACTATTGTCCCCATGCTGCAAATTGGAAACCGGGGGCTCAGAGGACTTGGATGTGCTGAGTTATTATCAGTCTAACAAGTCTTCTGATGGACATGCCAAGGATAGTCTCCTTCCTTGCCTTGCTTGCTGTCCTCTCTTTAAATAAAATCATCAAGGATCCGGGGAGACCATGTCTGTTCCCAGCCCCCGCTGCTGCCACCTGGGAGTAGATGTAGTGACGCAAACAGTATTCACCCTCTTTTTTATATTCATTCCTGTATACATAGTAGGTGCTCAAGAAATCATTATTCTTGCACATAGTAGGTGCTCAATAAATCATTATTCCTGCAAATAATGATTTATTGAGCTCCTACTATCTGCAAAGCACTGTGGATACAATAGGGGAAAAGACATCTTCCTCACTCTCATGGTGCTTACAGTCTAGTGAGAGACACAGGCTAAGTAACCCCACAGGTAAATACGATTTTGATCTGTTGAAAAAAGCTAGGAACAAAAAATGATTTGGGAGCTATCAAAATGCTGAGTTCGATCTAGGGACTCTGCAAAGGCTACCGTGTATGTGTGTGTCTCTGAAATGACATGTCAAAGGTAAATAGGTGTTATCTGGTTAAAGGGGTGCAGGGTGATGGGCATTCCAGACGAAGATAAACAGCTATGCAAAGGCCCTGTGGCCAGGGGAGCCTGGAACACTCAGGAAACAAAAGAAGGCAAAAGTGGTGGGGGTGAGGGGAGTGAGAGCTGGGGTCACATCACAAGGATTCTGGGGCTTCATGTCAAGATCAGCAAGCAGACATGGCAGGGTTCTGAGCAAAGGAGGGGTGGGATGATCAGGAATGAATCTTGAGATGTCTCGAAGAGAGCAATCAGACAGATGAGGCAGGTGTAGCTTGAGGAGAAGCAGAAAGAGGAATGGGGAAGCTAAGGCTGTAGTCCAGACAAGAAATGATGGTGGCCAGGCTGTGGTGACAGCCACGGGGCGAAGGGGCTTCTGGAGAATGTGTGTGGGACATAAAGCAACAATGGCTTGGTGATGGGGACGCTGTCACCAAGCGGGGAAGACTTCCTGAGTCTCCTCCCGTATTACAGCCCTCATATGGCCCTCGTGTGGCCCCGGTCATCATCTCATTCCCACCTTCCATCCACCCAGGGACAAACGAACCCATGAGGGGCTTCTCCAAGGTCACATGCCAGATGGGCAGAGGCAGGGTCTGTGTAGGACCAGGGTTGAGGGTCCAGTCAGTGGTGAGAAGATGAATTCGCTGAAACCGAGTCTCCCCTTCATGATTCCGTGAGACCCACCGGATTCTTTAGTCTCCAGATTCCTGGTTTTTCATCTGCCCTTAAACGTGGAACTGCTCAGAGCCTGCTCAGTCCTTCTAGCACCTTCAACCATGATCTTTTGCTAGAACCGTCATGCAGAAGCTTGACATGGTGGCGAGACTTTGGATCAGGAAGACGTGGGGGCAAATCCCAGTGATGCTTCTAAGTATGGTGGATGCTCAGTTAACCGAAACTCAAGCAACCGGCAAAATGTGTTTTGCCGATTGCTTGAGATTTTGCTGATTGCTTGACAGTGCTGGTTGGTTGAGTTCCGGTTAACGGAGAGTCTGCTTACATTTTGGGGCATCTACCCATCCCCATGGGCACCGGTTACCTGAGAGTCTCCTGCGTCTACCTTGGAGAAGCACTTGTCTATATGTGCAATAAGGGACGGGCACAGGACTCGTCCTGCACAACTGCTTTTTCTTTGTAATAAAAAACTTTTAAATGAACTCGAAAGTTCATAAATAAGGGAAAGAATAAATAGAATATGGTATATTTATATGACGGAATAAGACAGCCATCGAGAGCAATGAATATACATCTGCTGCAGAGGGAGATCTCAAAGATGTATTTTGAGTAAAAATGTGGGTTGCCTAAGAATACATTCAGCGTGATACCATTTATGTAAAAAAAGATCACAGAAAGTGCCATATGTCCTATGGACACACTTACGTGCATGTAACAATATAAAAGGGGCTGCAAGGTGTGATGCTCCTGACACTGTTTGAAGGAGGGAGAAAGGAGATTTTAGCTGCACTATTCAGATTTTCTAAACGGGGGATGGATTCATTATTATAAGAAGAAACACTCTGGCTGGGCGACTTCAGAGAAATAATGTAAACTTTTCTGAGCCTCAGTTTTGCCACCTTCCGTGAGAGGGGATCCAAAAGAACCCGAGATTTATTTATAAAAAATTGTGCATTTGTTCTTACACGTGTAAACATCTGTCACCTTCAAAGTGCTCTCCGTTGGATGCAATACACCTATCGAGATGCTTTTCCCACGGCTCAAAACAGCTTCTGAACTCGTCGATTTGGGTGCCTTTTAGTGCTTCTGCTGTTTTTTGTTTCACCTCGTCCACATCGACAAAATGTTTCGCTTTGAGGACCTTTTTCATCCGGGGAAACAAAAATAAGTCACTTGGGGAGAGGCTGGGTGACTAGGGAGGGTGGGGGCCGGGGGTCAAAAAACCGCTGAGCACTCAGCGTGGTGTGGGCAGGTGCATTGTCATGCTGCACGTTGTTCGTGTAAATCCCCATCAGGAAACGGGCAAATGCACTGAAAGTCTCCAAAAAAACTTCCCTGAAGCCGAATGCAGCCTCTCACACCGCCAGCTGGTGCACGGATGCAGATGGGTCCCTAGAACACTCACCTAGCGGGGCAGCCTGTCCTACAAGGGGCCTGCCCTCCAGAAGATCATTCTGGTTTGGGGGGATCCCCTCATAATTCTATAACTGGTTACTTCTTACTGTGCTGTCTGTGCAAGGTGGGGGGCCCTGTCCTCAGAGGAGCCATGGTGTCCTGGACAGAAAGCTAGTCATTGCTCAGAGAGCACATACATGTTGGAAATGGGGGGCCCCAAGGAAGAGGCAAGAAGGAGGGGCCCCTGAGAGAGTGAACTGAACTGAGATTTGAAAGGCAAGAAGGCATTAGCCAGTTTCAGGATGGGGGGGACAGGTGATGCAAGCAGAAAAATAGTGGGTGCCCTGTGTCAGACTGATTAATTATATCATCTCTAATGAAAAAAGAAACACAATTGCTGCTCCTATACTAAGCTTCTTTTTATTATTATTATTAATTATTATTATTATTATTTAATGCCGACACCATTGATACAATGGGAATTAGGATGTTTAGATGTCAGGCTGCTTGAAGGAAAGCATCCAGCACAGATGCTACCTGCCACCTCCCCTCCTGCCTTAGGTGTCCCACTACAGTGGGCTGAATAAATGCCACCCAAAGATATCAGATCGTCATCTCTGGAACCCTTAGTTGGGAAAAAGGTCTTTGTAGAGGTGATGAAACGAGGGAACTTGGAGATGACCCTGAATGAGCCAGGGGGGCCCTAAATGTGACCACAAGTGTCCTGATAAGAGAGAGGTGACGGGAGAGAACACAGTCCCCCAGGGGAGAAGGAGGCACCATGACCCAGGAGGCAGCGAGAGCCTCGAAGATGCTGGCCTTTAAGATGAGAGTGATGTCGCCATGAGCCACGGGCCACCAGTAGCCACCCCAAGCTGGGAGGGGGCAAGGGAGGCTCCTCCCCTAGAGCCTCCAGGGGGAGCATGGCCCTGCCGACACCATGGCACCAGCCCAGAGACAGGGGTTTTGGACCGCTGGCCCCGGAACCATCGGAGAGTACCTCTCTGTTGTTTTCTAAGCCACCAAATTTGTCATCATTTGTTGCAATAGCCACAGGACACGAATGCACCTGCCCCGATTGCCCGCAGCTTTCGGCATGCCTACCGCATCGCAGCAAAGCTCTCTGACCGGTGAGTTGCAGCCGGAGCCTACGCACCGTCCGAGGGAGTGGGAAGCCTTCCTAACGGAGCACTCAGGCTTTGGAGGGGTGTCGAGTGATGCTGCATTGTCTGGAGGAAGCTGGCAGCCCCGGGGAAGGTTCCTGAGATCTCAGGCAGGCAAACCCCTCAGCGGAGGCTGTGTCAGGGCCGAGCCCCCGGGGATGGACGGGCCAAGGCAGCCAGAGCTGTTCGTGGAATTCGGCTTCACGGGGCAACCAGGAGGCGACGATGGATACAGAGTGGCTGACGGATTTGGGGTGTTCAGTTACGGGTGTGGGGCAGCGTACTAAGAAATGATGTCTGTTCCATCATCTCCTTCTGAATACGCCAGGGAATGACCCTTTTATAGATAAGGAATCATAGGCTCAGTGACTCTGCCCAAGGTCACAGAGCTGGAGGGGGCGGAACCACGATTTATAGCCAGTTCTTGTGGATTTCAACGAGCTTTCTCTAAGTTGGCCAGAGATTGGGGCGGGGGACGTATTCCCCGTGTGTCTACCTGGGGGATCGCATTTTGTGTGTCCCTTTACATCATATCTTACAGATCTGCTGCTACACAGAAGCCTGAGTCTAGTGCCAATTGTTTCTAGTGGTTTTTGTAGTTTTTATTTTTTCTGTGGATTTAGGCCAACACAGAGGTCCAGGTTTTTTCTGGAAGCTCAAATGGCTGATTCATTAGACTGGAGCTGAGCAAGAGCAAGTGTGTGTGCATGCACGTGTGTGTGCATGCGCGTGTGCATGCATATGTGCATGTGTGCATGTGTGCGTGCATGTGCGTGTGTGCATATGTGCGTGAATGTGCGTGTGTGCATATGTGCGTGCATGTGTGTGTGCATATGTGCGTGCGTGTGCATGTGTGTGCGGTGTGCATTGTGCGTGTGTGCGTGTGTGCATTGTGCATGCATGTACATGTGTGCATGTGCGTGTGCATATGTACGTGCATGTGTGTGCATGTGTGCGCGCGTGCGTGTGCATGCGTGTACATGTGCGTGCATGTGCATGCATGTGCATGTGCGTGCATGTGTGTGTGCATGCGTGGTACATGTGCATGTGTGCGTGTGTGTGCATGTGTGTGCATGAATGTGTGCGTGCATGTGCGTGCGTGCGTGTGCGTGTGTGCATGCATGTGTGCATACGTGTGTGCCCATGTGTACACGTGTGCATGCATGTGTGCGCATGTGCGTGCGTGTGCATGCGTGTGCATGTGTGCGTGCATGTGTGTGTGCACATGTGCGCACGCGCATTTGATCTTATCAGCTCCCTTGTCTAGGGCTGCAGTAAACGGCCTTTGGAAAGAACAACACTGCTGTTTGGTGTCAAGCTGATTCATTCCTGTTGCAGCTAGAACGAAAAACAAACCGCATTTCTGTTCTGACCCTGTTCCGTCGGTGTTATCTGTGACTTTTCTTCCCCCTTAATCTAGCTCCAGAATCTTAACAGCTTGTGTAATCTTCCAAGAAGTCTATAGGACTTTCTTATTTGACTCTGTCTGAGAAAATTGGGGAACAAATTACATTTCTCTGGCTTGTCACACATTCTTGGAGGTTGGGCATAGTTCCTCAAATGATGGGCCACTTGAAAAGGAATCTGATGTTATCACCATTTCCTAAATTTTGAGTCTAATTCTGGCAGCTCCTAATGCATTGCGCGGAAAGAGATGATCACAGCTAATGCAGCATTTACTTTGTGTCAGTTGCTGGTCACTGTTCTATACTTTTATATCTATCAACTCATTTCAAACCGTACAACGACTCTATGAGGTAGGTACTACTATTAACCCCGTCAGTCAGAGCAACCGAGGTTCGGAGAGGTTAAGAAACCTTCCCAAGGTCACACAGCAATTAATCCTTGGCTCCAGGTGTTCGGGCTCAAGAGTCCAGACTCTTGACCACTCTGCTAGGGTCCTGTGCTTACCCCAAGGCTGTTTTATTAAGTCAGAAAACAGCTAACATTAGTTGGGCCTTTGTTATGTGCCAAGTAGCAGGATGCTCTATTTGCTATTTGGAGTGGTTCCTGACCCTGGGTGACGATCACAGCTAAGGGAGGAGACGAGATCATGTAGGATGGTCACAGAAGGACTTTCTGATAAGGTGGCAGTTGAGTAGAGGCCCAAAAGAGACATAAAGGTGAGGCCTGCAGAATTCTGGAGGAAAAGCATTGTGGAGAAGGGCATGTGCAAAGGCCCTGAGGCACGAGCACATGTGGGGAGAGGGGGAGAGGAGAGGGTTAGGGGTAGAAGATGAGCTCAGGGAGGAAGTGGGAAGTGGGCAAATCACACAGGGCCTCGTGGGCCACTGGGAAGGACTCGGGGTTTCACCTGAGCAGGCTGGCGTTGGAGCAGGTGTGTGATATAACCCGATTTCCTTTCGACAGGACTGTTCTGGCTGCTGTGTGCGCATGCGTGTCGGCACCAGGGGAAGGTTGGGGGCAGACAGACCAGCTAGGAGGCTGCTGTGATCATAAATTGGATGTGGAGAGAGAGAGAGACAGAGAGAGAGAGAGAGAGAGAGAGAGAGAGAGAGAGAGAGAGAGAGAGAGAGAGAGAGAGAGAGAGAGAGAGAGAGAGACAGAGAGAGAGAGAGAGAGAGAGAGAGAGACAGAGAGAGAGAGAGAGAGAGAGAGAGAGGGAGGGAGAGAGAGAGAGAGGGAGGGAGAGAAGACACAGGAACATGTAATATTCTTTCATGGCCGAGGCACAAATGGTAAAAGAGCCAATGGATGTCCCCCTCGTGTTACCTGTGTGACACCGTGTCCCCCCGGGCAGAGTAAGACCGCACCAGTTCAAATCCACATGCAGCGGCTTTTTCTTCTCTCTTTCTGTGACTTGGTCCCTCTGGGCCATTTCTCCGTCTGTTCCACTGGAGCAGTAACGCCAACGGCGCTTCCATCGGAGCATCTGGTGTGGGTTAAACGCGGGACACGTGTCCCCAGCTCGGGTGCGACCTAGATGTCCGTCCTCGATACTCCTTAGGTCGCACGGGCCTGTGTGCTTTAATCGTGGCCCCGAGTCCTGTCCTGGGGGTCCCTGCCACCCCAGTGAGAGGGTTCACCCAGCACTGCAGCTGAGGTCAGAAATCGGAGACTCAGACACTGATAACAAGGGGGCCACGGCCGGAGCTGCTGCCTCAGTTTCCTCACTCACACAATGGGGAGAATAATAGCATCCTTGTAGGTTGGCTGAGAGGATCCAACAAGGTGACATGTATTCCGGGTGCAGAACCTGCTTCTCTTCTCTGTCCTCCTTCCAAGCTACTGTCCTCGGTGGCCAAGTGCCTGCCGGGGGTGGGGGTGAGGGTGGGGTTTGCCCTCACACGTCATGTCTGCCTTGGGCTTTGGAGAGTTATGCTCCCATCCTGTCTCATGGAGCTGCAGCTCATTCTGGGGTTGGGGTCTTAACATCTCTGCAAATTGCCCGATTGTGACATTTGCTGTCCTCTGCTTGTCCTGGGCTGGCTCCTGTGCAAAGAGGCAGCTGCAGGCTTTGTTTGGAGCAGAGGCCATGCACGCTGCAGCCTGTTTGTGGGGCATGGGTGATAGGAAGGACTAGGCTTTTTTTTTTTAAGTCACAAAAGTGTCGGTAGTGAGTCCCATCATTTTCTCTAAACTGGGACGTGGACCTGGCCTCTCAAACCCATGCCTGCTCCCTTCAATCCTTGCTCCATGCAGCTGCCAGAGGCTGGGGTCAGTGGTAGGTCGTTAAAAATGCCCAATCACACCATGTTAAGGTTCAGGAACATTCTGTGGCTTTGCTGGTCTCAGGATAAAGACAAAATCCTCCCCAGGGCCCACAAGGTTGTCCTGAAATATCCTCCTTCTCCCTCTCCCCAATCAAGCCACACCGGCCTGCCCTTTGCACGTTGATTTTGCATCCTTCCTTCGACCACAGGACCTTTTCACATGCCAGTCTCTCTTTTGGTGGAGGGGCATTTAGGGCATTTAGGGCTAGGGAGAGCGGTATAGGCAGTAAGGTACAGGTGGGACTTTCAAAGGCCCAATGCCCTGAAGATATCACACTGCCACCAAAGGCAATTTAAAATAAAATAACGATAGCCTGCACCATATAATTTTATATTTCAAAATTACACATTGCACATTATGCAGAAATAAAGAAGTTCTTTTGTTTCCTTGCCACCCCTCTCTCCTTTAAGATTTTCTTGGCCACCGTGAACAGCACTATGATGAACATTGGGGTACATAAGTCTTTGTGGACTAAGGTTTTCAAATTTTAGGGGTCGATACCTAGAAGGGGGATTGCTGGGTCATGGTAACTCTATCCTTTATTTTCTGAGGAGCCTCCACACTGTCCCCCACAGTGGTTGGACCAGTTTGCACTCCCACCAGCAGTGTGCGAGGGTTCCTTTTCCCCTACCCCTTCTCCAGCACGTGTTAGTCCTTGTCTTGTTGATAACAGGGGTGAGGTGGGATCTCCTTGTGGTTTGGATTTGCATTTCCCTGACAGCTAATGAGGATGAGCATTTGTTCATATGTCTGCTGGCCATTTGTATTTCCTCATGAGAGAAGTGTCTGTTTAGTTCTTCTGCCCACTTTTCAATTGGGTTGTTTGTTTTTTTGTTGTTGTTGAGTCATGCTAGTTCTTAGGTATTAGACCCTTATCTGATGCGTTATTTGCAAATATTTTCTCCCATTCGGTTGGCTGTCTCTTTGCTTTGTTGATGGTTTCTTTTGCTGTGCAGAAGCTTTTCAGTTTGATATAGTCCCGTTCATTTATTTTTGCTTTTACTTGGACCTGAAGATCATCATGCTAAGAGAAATAAGCCAGACAGAAATAACCAAGAACCATATGACTTCTCTCATATGTGGAATATAAAACTGAAAGCAACAAAGAAACAAAAACTTATGGACACAGTCAACAGTGTAGTGGTTCCCTGAGCGCAAGAGCAGAGCGGGTGAGAGCAGAGGGAGAGGGTGGGAGAGGGGGAGGGGGTGGAGAGGGGGAGGGGTGGGAGAAGAGGGAGAAGGAGTCAAGCACACGGTGATGGAAAGAGAACTGACTCTGGGTGGTGAACACATAACACACAGACGATGCCCTGTAGAATGGTACACCTGGGACCTATGTCATTCTTGTTAATCAATATCAATAAGTCTGATATTAAAAAGAAAGATTTTCTTAAAAGGACAGCAGTGGGGTGTGACAGTGACAGTTTGGAGACAAGAATATAAAGCATTACTAGCCAAGCAAGACGGGGGACAGTCCTGGGAAGCTCTCACGAGGGAAGAAAGGAAGGGGAAGAGGGCCCAACCACTCACTGATGAGCTGTTAGCGGTTCATCTTGGTTTGTAGTTTTTAAAAACGTTCAGGTCCACTTTCCATTCTTCCCCCCAGAGCCCCCATTTCCACCAGCTGAACGAGAATCACCCCCACACTCTGTTATGGGGTGTCATGTGCTTGACTTAGTATCAGCGGTAGTAACTCTTGAGCACCAAAAAAGCCCAAGTAATTATACGTCTGTTTTCTCCGCTGTTATTATTTGCATGTAACGAAGGCTCCTGCCGTGTTAATTGTGCCCTTTTTATAAACTTCCTCTCCAGCTAACCACCCGAAAATGCGTGTGCGGGAGGGGCTGTGTGTGCGAGGGAGGGTTTTGTGTAACATCAGATATTCACGATTTCCTTGAGTCCCATGATGTACTCATTCATACGCATATGACGAGATTTCACCCAGGTCACCAGGGAGATGATTCATTGGACTTAAAGAGAGAGAGAGAGAGAGAGAATAAAGGATGCTCAGAGAAGGAGAATCTAGAAGAAACTCTACCACACCTCCCTGCCTGGTGTTCAAGGTCATAACATCCCATTGAAGAGGAAGTTTCCTAAAGAAAAATAGAAATACAGAAATGTGCTCCTCTCAGCTGTATCAGCTGGGCTCTGGGAAACCGTCCTTGACTTTTTTTCCTACTTATGCATAAGAGCATGATACACAGCTTACGTGCATAGTTTGATTCCTTTTTTCTTTCTTTTGAACAATTTTATTGTAAAATCTACAAAACCTAAAATTTGCCACTTTGACCAGTTGAAGTGTCAAAGTCAGTGGCCTTGATTACAGTTACGATGTCCAACTGTCACCACTATTATGTCCAAACAGAAACTCTGAAACGATTGCGCTGGGTTAATTGTTACCTACATATACGACGTGTAGCCAAAATCCAGGTGGAGATACGGAGCTCTCCGAAGTCCCAGCAGGCTCCTTCGCTGTTAGCAGCCTCACAGAAGCATCCACCATTCGGACCTCTTATCGCCGTGGATTAGTTTCACTTAAAAATTCACGTGAATGGAACCAAACAGGATGTAGTCTTGCGTGTCTGGCCTCTTTCACTCAACAGTGTCTGCAAGACTGACCCACGCTGTTGCAGTATATGCAGTTTGTTCTTTTTTATGGCTACATGGCATATTATCATGTGAACCTCTAACAATGTATTTTCTTCCTCCATCCTCTCGCCTTCTTCTTTAGTTACAGAATCCCATTCTTCAGGTATCCACCCCTCCCCTGTAGCCAAGAGCCTCGTGGGGAGGAGAGCCCAACCCACATGGGCTTGATTCTCCCTGCTAGTGACTGGATGAGGAGTGAGCATGTGACCCAACTCTGGCCAATGAGAATAGGAGGGCTTACGTAGGGGATTCTGGGAAAATTGTGTTTTTTTTCTAAGAGAAGAGATGGTCTTTCTTTTGCTGTTAGGCAGCTTTATTTATAGTAGCCCCAAACTTGAAACTGCTGGGAACAGTACTGTGTCTTTGAGGGAATAGGGACACTTATTTTCCTTGGCTATTTTACAAGGTTGAACAATTAATTTCACAAACTCATTCTAGTAAAAGTGCTACATACCTCATTGCTGAGTATCACTGTGGTCACCTTCGAAGTCCTCCCCTTGGGAAGCTATGCACCAACACCAGTGCCCAGTCAGTCCACCCTTCAAAGCAATTTTGGAACTCTTTTTCTGGAATGGCCATCAGAACTGTCGTTGTTCCCCAAACCTGACAATTAAGTTTGCAAACTTGTCACCGTGCACTTACGTTGGCAGCACTGCAGAAACAACACGGTAAGGTGTCATAACCTTGGCACCTTATGACACCTTATTGAGTTGTTTATGATGACAGCTCTGATGGCCATTCCAGAAGAGTTCCAATTGCTTTGAAGGGTGGACGAGGCACTGGCATTGGTGTATAGATTCCTTAGGGGAGTACTTTGGAGGTGGCCATAGTGATATTCAGCAATGAGGTGTGTAGTACTTTGTCTAGGATGAGTTTGTACTTTTTTTTTTCTAAGTGAGAAATGGGTTAAGAAAAGAAAGGGAATTTGAGTTGACTGCCTTCTACAACAGAACAGTCTGGGGACTTCAGACATGGCTGAATCTAGAGATTTAAACGGTGTCATCAAGAGTTCTTCAGCATCTCTCTTCACTTTCCCCCACTCTGCTAACAGTCCTACTAGAAAGAGCTTCACTTGCTTAACAGATGAAGTCAGAATCTCAAGACTGTGTCTCATTGGTCTGAAATGGGTACTGTAACCATCCTTAAACCAATCACTATGTTTGGGAGAAAAATACAGTAGACTCTCCATTAGCCGGTTGCTTGAGTTCCAGTTAACAGAGCGTCTACTTACATTCACCTGGTATCTACCAATCCCCATGGGTGCCGGTTAACTGAGAGTCTGCTGTATAATGATTAGTTAGTTCTTAGGTGAGCCCTGACCCCATTCAAGTGGTATGAGACTGGGAGAGGAGTTTGCCAAGAAGACGTCTATGGGCTTTCATTAGAGGAAGTGCAGACCCAGACACCCCCAAACTGGAAGGTCATGTGTAAGTCTGTCTCTCTTTCTAACCCGTGGGCTCCTAGAAGGCAGGAAGTTGGGAAACTTCTTGTGAAACTGAACATGTAAAGGGGAAGAAAAATGACACCCTCAAGGCAGTAGGGAGTCTTTCCTTTGCCAACTGAGTGACAAGTGTTGGGATGAGAATGATGGACAAACACAACACGGTCCCTGCCTGCCATGGGGTTACTGTCTCGTTCGTGGGGCAGACTATACACACCCAACTTTACTGGAGAGTTATGTGGAATACTAGATGTGTGAACAAAGATTCTTGTTTGCAGTCTGGAACACTCAAGACAATAGAAGGATAATCAAATAAAACCTTATATATTTTTTCATAAAGCCCCTTTAACACCTTCACACCTAGCAATGCCTAGGATAGTAGATGCAATATTCCCCTGTATGGGTAAGGGAGTGGAGACTCAGGACGGAAAGACACTACAAGGTGCCAGTAACCAGTGACACTATGTGCTTCTACCTAGCTACCCCTATTTTTCCACTAATCTTCCCAACAGCCTTGTGAAGTACAATCTCATTTTATAGATGAGGAAATGGCCCCTCAGAGGTGAAGAAATGGGCCCTGCACCCAGTGGAGGAACTGGGATCCCAAGTCAGTTGAGTGGCATATTGGTGCACAAAACCCAAGCCTGGGTCAGGACTCACTGCTCAAGCTCATGGCTCCAAGTCCAGTGCTTGTTCCCCAGCCCCACTGGGTGCCCCTTGGTGCCCTCAAACCACGCCCCTCACTGGGGTCTCTCTGATCTGTCATTGGGCAACAACTCTTGCAATGGGGCAAACAGTTACAGGCAACCTTGGCCCAGAAGGAAGAAATGGGGTTCCTTCTGCTCTCCTTGCCAAAGCCTTGAAGCCCTGCCCCAGAAATGCCGACCTCCTTTTCCCCGGAAGGTATTTCCGTCCCCTCCATCATTCATCCCTAACCCTGTCCCAGAAGCTCGGTGGTGATGGCAGCAGTGGCATGCGGCCAGCCCCACCTGGGCTCGGTGGGTGTGTGTGGCAGCCAAGATCTGGCCTATATTGTGCACATAGTGAGCCAAGATCTGTTTGCTATTCTGTGCATGTGTGGTGAGAGAAAGGGAGGGGTCAGGGGTACTCTGACATTAGTTTTGTCTGAACTGGGGAGACATTGGCCAGAGTTCAGTTTTGTGCCTGTTCAGTTAAAGATGCTTATTAAACACCCAAGAGTAGATATTAAAAGGCCACTGGATATGGACAGCTGCGGGGAGGGGGCTGGAGGTGACAATGTGGGGTTTGTTGTCGTAGAGACAGTACTAACTGCCATGGGATAGTCAAAACCACCAGTAAGTGTCACTATAGAGAAGAGAACGAGTTAGAGGGCAGCTCTGGGGCACCCCAGCCTTAGAGGACAGGAGGGTTAGAGCCAGCGAAGAAGACTGAGAAGCCGTAGTGAGTAGGTAGGATGATAACCAAGAACTAGGCCATGGAGGGTGAGTGAGAAAGGTCTTTCAAGAAGGAGAGAACAATTCATTGTATCAACCGCTCCTGCTAGCTTGGGTTGGATTAGGTCTGAGGATTTACTTTGGTTTTAGCCTGGGCCCTCGGTGACCTTAGCAGGAGTAGTTTCGTCGGGAAGAAAGCAGGGAGAATGGGGAGAATGGAAATGGACAGGCTTCTTTTCCTTGTAAAGGAGAAGAAATACTGCACCACGTCTGTGTTCTGATGGGAGTGACCGAGCAGCGTGAAACAATTTTCTGATCCGTGGGAAAAAGTGGGGCAGTTACAGGAATAGTTGTAACTGAGCTGGCTGGAAGGGATGGACTCAGTGGACAACTGGGGTGTTTGACCTTAGATCCCAAATCCATGTTCTGCCAGGCGGCCTCTCCCCACCATGACGCATTCCTCACCCCTCTCCTCAGGAGCCCAGCAAACTCCTGGAAGAAGTCTCCTATTTGTGAAAACAAAGCCTAGGAAGGATCACTTGCTATTTCTGCCACCGCTAACCATGAATTAAAGAGGAAAGAGAAACAGGAGGCGACAGAAGACATTGTTGGAGCTGCCGAATTTAGGTGTGTGTCGTGTGTGCGTGTGCTCACCAAATCACCTTGCTGGGGCTGTTGTCAAGGTTGGGAGGCAGCGTCCAAAAGGAGTCGTGACGAAGTGAACAGGCACTGCTAACACAGAAGTGGTGAGGTGTCCTGAGGAATTTAGGAAAGATGTGGCATTTATTGTGGTCTCTCTCACTTAAAAACAGTAGATACAGAACAGCTTCCTTTTGAGGTATTTCAAGCAACACATGTAAATGCAGACCTGGTGAGACCCTGGAGAGGGAGAAGAGAGAAGGCTCTTATCATCAGGGGGCCGCGGTCCAGTAAGGAGGGAGTTAACACAAGATGGTCACAGTCTGGCCTCTCATGCTCCGTGTTTGGAGAGATGTAAGCATGGATGCTTTGGATGCGCAGAGCATGCTGGGTAACCAGGTAAGTCTGAAGGAGGCAAGGCTGAGGCAAGTAGGTTTCAAGGAGGAATGGGCTCTCCACAGGGAAATGTAAGGAAACGTGTGCTTCCGACACAGGGAATGGCATGTGCGACACCTGAGTGTGTGAAGTACATGGTTCATTCAGGAAACACCGCGTGACTCAGGGCGGGCAGAGTCGGGGCTTCCTCCTGAGCACCCGGAGGACCCATGGAAAAGCTTTAATTGGAGGAACAATAGGGGTGGATGTGCTTAGAATTCAGAATACAGAAGAAGTGTGCAGGATGCAGAGCATTCCCTCAATGAAGGAAGAGGCAAGAAGCCCCTGGTGCAGTTGAACTGCAGTGCTATCCAGGGTTTGGGGGTACAGAGACAGGTGTGAAAGGAAGAGGCCGTGTTTTCTGTTTCATGACTATGGACCAAGCCAGAGTCTTATGTATAATTTAGAAACAACAGCTTTTTAAATTAAGGTTTCAAGTTAAGAACCAAAGTTTTCTAAGCATAGGGCTCTAATCCCAGTGACACCCATTTAAGCACTGACTATGGACAAAGCAACCACCTACCACAGAGGGGTGACCTGAGAGTCCCTTAAAAATGTGGGAGGCATACCTCTCATGCATCTGAATTTATTTTAAGAAGTGCACAGGTGAGCGTTAAATAATAGCAGGACAGAATGAGAAAGTTACTTTCTTTTTGGTCATCGTACGATCCTTCTGGACACTTCCATGAGACATACTCAGTGTGATGCTAATGGATCTTTAACACCTTTCTCTCTCTCTCTCTGTCTCTTTTTTTACTGCCCAAGGTGCACATTTGAGTTAGATGAAATGGACAATGAAAGAATACCTTTAGACAAGATAATCTTCGAACTTGGGGAAACAATTGCAAAAAGGGGGCCAGATCAAGACATGTGGGAGCACAGAGCAGCCCTGCCAAGCCAATGTTCTCTGCACAGTTTATTATTTATTTAGAATGGTGTGTGTGGTGTGTGAGGGAAGGGTGAGGCCCTGCCTGAGGAAGTCAACTACAGAGGGGACTGCAACACTCCAGTTAACCAAAATAAACAAACAAATAAAAGTGGTCTCCAGTAATTGAGATTCACCCACCACAGATTACACTTTAGTGGCCATCTATACTTCCTAAAGTTGGTGTCATTCATTCACCCTGATTTTTCCAAGTATTTTTCCCAAACATGACTTTCCATGATAGGAGTTCTATTATGCATTTCACCCCATCATATTCCATTTGCAGGGATCTTTTATCATTCCTTACAGGCAAAGGGCAAAGTGGTTGTCTCATATTTTTTTATGGCTTAAAATGACATTTATGTTACTCGTATATCTATAATTTGGGCAGGCCCGTGTGTGAACAGCATGTCTACACCCCGCTGGGTGCCAGCAGTGGTGGCTCAAAGGCTTGGACAGAAATAATCTAAAGCAGGGATGTCCAACCTTTTGGCTTCCCGGGTCACACTGGAAGAAGAAGAATTGTCTTGGGCCACATGTAAAATACACTCACACTAATCATAGCTGATGAGCTAAAAAAGGTTCCGTGCATAATTTTTGTAATGTTTGAAAAAAGTTTATGAAGTTGTGTTGAGCCGCATTCAAAGCCACTTTGGTCTCAGATTGGACAAGTTCGATCTAAAGGCTCAATCACTGACGTCTGTGCTGGTTGTAGCTGGGACCTTCGGGTCCTCCGCCGGAATACCTACGTATAGCCTCTCCAATGTGGCTTGAGCTTCCTCCCAACATGGCGGCTTGGTTCTAAGGATGAGTATCCCAAGAGGGAAAGTGGAGTGGAAACTGTATCATTTTTGTGGCCTAGCTTCAAAAGTCACGCAGTGTCACTTCTACATTCATCACTGCTACTGCATTCTATTCATTAGAGGCCAGTCCATATCCAAAGGGAGAGGAATTCAGTACCTCCCCTTGATGAGAAGTGACAAACAAACTTTGTAGACATGTCTTAAAACCCATCACAGTCCACCCTCTGTCCCTGAATTATTTATATTTCTCCCATAGGCAAAATAGAGAAACTCTTTCAATAGCCTCCACCCACCCCTCCAGGGACATGGATCTTGTCATTTAAATCAGGTCCAAATGACACATATTTACCTCTTCTTTGAACAGGGTGAAACCAGATCTCAGTCTTAGAACCTCATAGAGGTTGGAAACAATGTTTGTTTCATTGATTGATTGATTTTGGGGGGCTATAATTCACAATTATCATTTTATTTTATAGAGTTCCCTTCCTTTTCCGTAAGTAGTACTGGTTTTGTATTTGTAGCACTAAGGTCAAGATTTATTTTTACAAGGCTTTTAAAGAAATGAATGATTTTAAAGAAAACAATAAGTAAAGGATAGTATAGGTGGCACTTAAATATGGTAACAATTGTGAGAGTGGTCGTATAAAGGGGTGAAGTACTGATATGTGCTACAACATGGTCAAACCTCAAAAATATTAGTCTAAGTGAAAGAATCCACCTACAAAATGCTATATATTGTGTGGGTCTACTGATTTGAAATGTCCAGAAAAAGCAAATCTAAGTAAGTAGATTAGTGATTGCCTGAAGCTAGGAGTAGAAAGAGGGACTTAAGTGATCATTTGTTTTTTGGGGTGATGAAAATACTCTAAAGTTAGGTTGTGGTGATGCTCAAGTCCATAAATCTACTAAAAAATCGTTGATGAGTACACTTAAAATGAGTTAATTTTATGGTGTGTCAATTCTACCTCAATAAAGGTATTTAAAAATTATGAGCGTGCATATGAGTGTTTGGAATTTTGGGGACATTGGACAATAATAGTGGGATGATTTTCAAATTGTGGTATTCAGAGCTGCCACTTTGAAGGAACAGGTATGAGAACAGTCAATCAGGACTGGTTCAAGACCATTCTGCTCTGTCCTTATTTGTTTTATAAACAGTTCAACTTTGAAACATGGGTCTTGCTAAGAAATGAACAAAGCTACCCACATGGACAAAAGTTGGTCCACCCTCCTCCAAACCAACTAATGGCATGAACCATTGTGTGGGGCCATGTGAAGAGTAGGTCTCATGGTTTATTTATGAAGGTGACTCATGCCTTATCTATGATAAAAAGAAGGTCGACGTTTAACCTTAATTGAACAAAACTTCTGTGAGCCCAGAACAGAACAAATGAGTCAGCATTTAGAACTTGACTTTATGTCTCTTACCCAGGGTCTTGGGACCTTGGCACGCATGGACCTAACAGAGACCTTCATGGAACGTAACCCATTTTGTAGACTGAAGAGTAATCAATTTGAATTTTGTCAGCTGATTCAATGGGGAGCATGGTCCTAAACTAAAAATGCCTAAAAACCACTGGCTTAGAATATGCAGGGTGGACACCGCCATCACAGAGTTTGATTTGATTTTCTGTACTTTCCACAAATTGTAGTAATTACCATTTGTGGTTTCCTTTATGGATAGGCAAATGAAGTCTCTGAGATAAAAACAGCTGAGCAAATGATGAGGTAGACCAGCCTCCCCATCTGTGTGAAATTCTATCTGTGCAAGATGGGGGTGAATCTAGGGAAGCTTGTCTCAGCTGTGAGTCCAGTGACCTCTGCATTTGGGAGCTGGGATTATTTCTGTGTGTTGTCACTCAAGGGAAGACTCTTAATTGGTCTATTTCTTCCTTTGATGCCTATAGGAGAAAATTTCTGCTAAAACCCATGGCAATCCTTTTAAAACAAACAAATGAAGCCACACTGTTGCTTAAATTTCTCATCTTATTAAGAATAAAACCCTCATACTCTGCTGGTGGGAATGTAAATTGGTACAGCCACTATAGAAAATAGTATGGAGGTTCCTCAAAAAATTAAGAATAGAATTATCGTATGACGCAGCAATCCCTCTTCTGGGTAGCTACAGAAAACATCTGAAAATGTTTATCTGTAAAGATGGATGTACCCCTATGTTTATTGGAGCATTGTTCCTGGTGGCTAAGACATGGAAACAACCAAAGTTCCTTTGTTAGATGATTGGATAAAGAAGATGTGGTATATACACAATGGAATATTACTCAGCCATAAGAAAAGATGAAATACTGCCATTCGCGACAACATGGATGTATCTCGAGATCATCGTGCTAAGCAAAATAAACCAAACAGAAAAAAGAACCAAGAACCATATGACCTCACTCATAGGTGAAATATAAAACTGAAAGCAACAAATGAAGGAGACAAACAAATAAACAAACAAAAACTCATAGACACAGACAATAGTTTAATGGTTACCAAAGGGTAAGGGGGACGTGGGGTGGTGGAAGAGGGAAAAGGGGGTCACATATGTGGTGACGGAAGGAGAACTGACTCTGGGTGGGGAGCACACAAGGCAACACATTGATGATATCATAGAAATGTGCACTTGAAATCTATATAATTTTCCTAATGCATGTCACCCCAACAAATTTAATAAAAACAAATTAATTAACAATAACAACAAAAAAGAATAAAACCCAAAGAACAAAAGCTGATGATCCCCCTCTGTGTTGTCCACATGTGGTTGCTGAGCATTTAGAATATGGCCAGTCTACACTCAGGTATACTGTGAATGTGTGTTCCCCTATTTGAAGACAACATGAAAAAATAATGTGAAATCGCTCATTCATACTTTTAAATGTTCTTACTGTTGAAATGATAATATTTGGTCAGAGTGGCTTAAATGATATTAAGATTAAGTTCACCTTTTTCTTTTTTTAAAAGTGCCTAGTAGAAAATTTTCAATTACGTCTACATTCAGTGTTTCTATCAGGCAGCACTGGCCTGACCCCTACTCATTTCCTACCAGCTGCACTGGCCTCTTATTTGTCCTTGAACAAGGCAATCAAGCTGCTGTCCACTAATCTTGGAAATACACTTCACTGAGATTGCATCGCCTGTGGCTTCCCACTTTGCCTCATCTAGGTCTCTGTAGTCTCATCAGAGAAGCCTTCCCTGACCACACTTTCTAGAGAAGAACCCTCATCACTCCTGGTCACCTTTTCTTGTTTCATTTCTGTTCATAGTACTTACCACTGATATTCTACTGTACATCAATGTGTCCCTATTGCATTTTTGTCCTACCTGAATGTAAATGTCAAAGGGCAGAGGCTTTGGTTTAGTCACCATTGAGTCTTTCAGTGCCTGGCATAAATAGGTGACCTGACAGCTGGCACAGAGCTCTGTCACAAAAGAGTAAACAGATTTCTGTACCACAGGATGGCAAGTGTTCTAAAGAGGAGGCATAGCCTGCTAAGGGATGCAGAAAAGATGCTGTTCTTGGTGGTCTATCCTCCACCCCTGACCCACGTGGGCCTGATTCTCCTTGCCAGTGATTGGTTGAAGAGTGAGCATGTGACCCAACTCTGGCCAATGACAATAGGAGCGCTTACATAAGGGATTCTGTTCTTTTCTAACACTGCCATGTCTGAATGTGGTGCTTACAACTGCTGTAGCTGTCTTGTGACAGCTTGAGAATGAAGTCAGGGCCCAAGATTGATCCAACAGAGGGAGGAGAAGCACCTGGGTCTCTGAGAATGTCATTGGGATGAAAAACTCTGAAGCTTGTGTTACCTTAGGGTTCCTCTGCATTTTCAGAATGGAGAGCTGACCCTTTCCCTCCCCACCTTAAGGCAGCTTCAGTTGGGTTTTCTGTGACTTGTACCCAGTGAGTCCTGAGTGGCACACATGGGCTGTAGGTGACAGAGCCAAGATTTGGAATCTGTTCTGTGTGACTCAAGAGTTCATGACCTGACTCAGCACATCTCGTTGTCTTGTCAGTTACACAGCATTTCCTGTCTCTGAGTCACATGAAGTATCTCTAGGCAAGTGTCCACAACTTTGAAAATAAGGTTATGTGGGTCATTGCCAAGAGTTTTAATTCCACCTATGTTTGTTCCACTTGTTTATAAATCAGCTTGCATTCCACCTCTTCTAACTTGAATTTCTGTTTATGAGCCTGTCTTTGTCCCAGGCCTGTGCAGCAGGAGTTGTAGAAAGGAAGACGGGAAGGACCATGGAAAAGGCTAGAAGGTCAGGCACTCAATTATAGCAGGAGTCCCATAAACTAAGTTGTAAGAATGGAAAGAGATTATTTCATTCACAGTAAATCAGCCACTTGTAGGCAGGGCTTTTTGTCACTGCTGAAGGCCAAATGCATTTCTGCAGTGAGTTCATCAAGGAAAAGTAGCATCTAGAGACCGATCAACACAACGTTGATGGAAGCAAACGTCGTGGCTCTCAATGCCCTGTCTCTGAAGCACATGTGTCATCAAGAGCTGCAGAATTTTCTGTAGGCTCATTAGCTGAGCACTTTCCCTCCAGCCATCCTCCCAGGTCAAAGCAAATCAGGTTATAATGGGAGAAAGAAAATGCTGATCTCTACACCATGTCCCAGTATTTTACCACCTCTGGACTTTTTCACATGCTGTTTCATCTGCCTAGAATGTCTGTCCCTATGCTTAGAAAACTCCTAGTCATCCTTCTGGAGCCGGCTTGGGAAGCATCCCCCATTTCTTCCACAGATGAGTCAGTTACCCTTTCTTTGGAACCTTCTCGGCAGCTTGCATGGACACTTTTCTACAGCATTTTTCTTGGTATGTAACATAATGTATTACAGTTCTTAGTCCAAGCATCTGATTCCCCTCTAGACTATGAAATCCTTTAAACAGGGATATGGAACATTTGTCCCTATGATCCCATGGGGCTGGACACATGACATGTTCTTAGTAAGGGTTTGAAGAATAACAAAACGACTGCTGGGTATGTTGACAGAGCAAGTGTGAAAGTGGATGGGTGAGTGTGTGTGTCGCCCGACTGATGAGTGAAGGAGACAGTGAGTGAGTGACAGGGTGCGTACATGAGCGCCTGTGCTGATCATCAAGTGGGCAAATGATGAGTGACAGAGTGAAGGGATGTCTGAGTCAGCATCAGACTTCAGAAATCAGTCCTTACTTCTGATCTTTTTTAATGGTTTAGTTCCTTTGCCACCAGACTTGGGCACCCCCTGTACCCACCAATCACTGCATTGTTTAGAATTGTTAAGGTGAAACCCATTACTTTCTATAAGGAGTGGAAGACTTTGCTTCCTCTGATAAAGCAGTAGGCATGGAGGACGATCAAAACAGAAAGTACAATGGTTGGAGTAAAGCAAGAACCCTGTGGGTCTAGAGATGACAAAAATCCTGGATATGGTTCCCAAAGTCTTCAAGGTGAAAGTAGATACACCATTATTTCTAGATTCATAAATTCTTAAGCTTTTTTTTTGTTGAAGGAGGTATCTTTGACAATAAACTAAACGCTATGGGCCTTCTCCCCAGAAAGAACATACAATCACACACAGCCAAGTAAATATATGTACATGCACAGTTGTGTGTGTAATTTTAGAGAGTTAATGGGGCCCCTTGAACTGAACTAAAGGACACACAGACCCTAGCCTGGGCATTGCACCTGCTTGTTTGAGCTCACCATGTATTCTGAGGATGTATCTCAGAGCCTAACACCTAATATTAGGGCTGCACACATTTCTATTGAATTGGGTTGTGATGGAAATTCCCTAACCTGAGAAGCAGGAGCATGGAAGGACTAGCTGATTTTCTCAAAGTCTCATGTACCCTAGGAATCCTTGATCTATCCACAGTGTGACCTCGGTCACTGGCTCTATACTGATAAAAAATATTCTTTCCAGAATATTCCATCTTCAACCCTCATCAGGACATGTGGATCTTTCCTTCCAATAGCCTCATAGGAGAAAATAGGAGAGTGTCAAGTAGGATTCACATCTGGCTGAGCAAACAGGGCTCCATGTGGGAACAATGTAATTCATAGTGATGCCAAGCCTTTGGTCTTGTTTGCTCAGCACCATCAGCTTTGCAAATAACATCCAAACCTCTGAAGGGGACTCCCTAAGCCCCCTCTGGAGATGGCCTCCCAGAGTAGTAAAAAAAATTAACAGCTGAGATGGGACAGAATTAGAATTCACTTTACCCCAAACCTGGCCCACAGTGAAGGGTGTTTAATTTCATTATTACAGCTTAGAGCATCTCTCTTTGTTCAGAAAGATTTGTGTGAGGATAGGATGAAGAACTGTTAAATCATGAGGGAGGCAGAATGCCAAAGATTGAAAGTGGCAGAAATATGTAGCTTGGCCAGCGGAAATAGGTATTTACACATACTGTTGTAAGAAGGTAAAATATGCAAATATTTTGGAGAACTAGTTAGAAATATTTGTTAAAACAAAAAAATAGCATTAGTCCTTTGACACGAGTAGTCTAGTATGAAGATGGTTTCTTACAAATGTGCTCAGACCTGTGCATGATGAAGATGTTCATGTTTATAACAGCAGAGACTGAAAACAACCTAAGTATCCAACCATAGGGGATTGGCTAAATAATTAATCCATCCTCACAATGGCATTCACTGCAGCATTTGGGAAGGAGCAAGTAGCCCAATATGCCCTCATGAAAAGTAATACACAAGATATATTTTTTCAGTGGAAAAAAAGCAAGGTGCTAACCAGTGCATAGAGTGTACTTCTAATTGTGAAAAGAAGAATATATACATATACCAGGGTTGTGTGGAAAGTATCCAGCTGTGTAACCATTCTTGTTATATTGACAATGGCTGGAGTTTTTCTAGACAGCCCTCATATAGTTTGCTTATCTCTGGAAGGCTAAACACACACACACACACACACACACACACACACACACACACACACACACACACGGGTTGTTGGGAAAAAAATCCAGTTACAAATACCTCTATTTTTCATACTACATGGCTGGATACTTTCTGGATAGCCCTCATATACTTATTAATAATGATTACTTCTACAGAGAACTGGGAAGAGGTTCAGGGATGGGATTAATACTTAATTTTCATTGTATATACTTTGTACTGTTTGAATTTTTACTATAGGAATGCATTACTTTTATCAATTAAAAAACATTTCTTTAAAACAAGGGATTCATTTTAAAAACAAGCACCGATTTCTGATTTCTTATATTCATTTGTTCATTCATTCGCTTACATACCTGCTGAGTACTTGCTAAGATCCGAGATTCAATCATCCAGCCTTCAAAAAATAGGGCCCAATATTCACCCACTGAGAGAGCTGAGCAGGTTGATGTGCCTTTGACACAGCTCCCCAACCACAACCACCTGGCAAGGGTGGGATCTCCCACAGTTAGTTTTGGAAAGAGGGAGGATGTCACGCATACCTTGAAAGCAGCTGCAATTCAGTTTTTTCCTGCAAGTCACCTGGATTGGAACTGATGGAGGAGCACTCCCAAAAGGAAACCACATCTCCATCTGATCCGGTGGGACCCTTTCTGGCCTGGCATTCTCTTGGTTCCTAAAGGACTGTGATGGCTTGTGTCAGAAGCTAGACAGACCATGTTAATACATTTTTTAATGCTTTACTCATGCATTTAATATACACACTCAAGCACACACATAGGCATGTAAGGTACAGAGGCAACAAATAATGAACCAGTCCAATAAGAGATGTCAAGCTTGGGCTGGTCCAGGGACCACAACTGGTGAGTTTTCCAATCAGGCAGAGCCTCTGGCAGCAGATGCCTTGTTTGAGTCCCCAGCAGCAAGAGGTCTCAGAGAGATCGAAGCGATCCATCAGCAGTCAGAAGTCCAGTGTGTTTATCCTTTTTCTCGCAAGGCTTATCAGTTCCAGTTGGCAGGTGTGGGGTTTTTTCGGCAGCATGTCCACTTGCTTATCACTGGGTCCAGACATGCCCCAACTGCGTATGTTCTAATTAGGGAGTCACTCTGGTTTTTAAAATGGAGTCACTTATGTCAATGTCCAGCAGAGGAGGAGAAAGATGCTGACTGTCTTTAAGGACTTGTTGTTTTCTAGCCACTGTGTTGGACCCTCTCTTTGTACTGTCTTATCACTGAATGACTAGTACCTAGATCAGGGCTGGCATCTGATGCGCAGATGGATGGTTGATGTTATAACAGAGAAATGAGTGAATTTAGATGTATGGTCCCTCTAGGAAGAAGAAACTAGTGGCCTGTGCGAGAGCAGACTCTTGGCTAAACCTGAGGCCCGGAGTCCCCATTGAGCTGCTGAGGGAAGATGGAGACAATTGGTTTTTCTAGTGCTGCCTCTGGGAAAGAGTGTGCAGTCACCACTCATGATTCGTGCTCAGGATCTGATTGAGACAGCGTGTCCCTAGGAGGCCTGTTTAATATTTTAATGTTATGCATTTTTAAAATATATCTTCAGGATACACTAGTCAGTTTTTCTCCCCTCTTATTATATATGCTTTGACACCTGAGGGCTTTGTCTACTTGCTGGAACAGTAGCCTCTGTGGGAAAAAGTCTTGATTCTTTCCACAGATGTTTACAAGGCACTTTTATTCAGAATGCTCTGACTAAAAATCACCATAGACCCTTTCTCTCTTTAAGGAATATTAGGACCACTCAGGTCCTAGTGACTCTGTTTCTTAGCGATACAGTGGATCACGTCAAGGTGCTGGGTTCTCTTTTGTGGCATTAACTACCAAGAAACTCAGAGTCCATCTGTGCTGGCTATTTCTAGCAGTTTCAATTTTGTCCATGTAGATGACTCTTATCGCCATCTTTTCTACTGTTCTACATGGATTTTCCCTTAAATTCATTTTATCTTGTATTAAATAAACCTATCAGGGCCTTTTGGACCAAGGCAGGTATATTAGTTTCCTAGGGTTACTACAACAAATATTCATGAACTAGGTGGTTTGAAACAACAGAAATTTATTCTGCCACAATTTTGGAGGCCAGAGGTTCCAAACCAAGATGTTGGGAGAGATGGTTCACCTGGGAGGTTTGAGGGAGTTTTCTATTGTAAGCCTCTCTTCTGGATTTTGGGGGTTGCCAATCATCCTTGATGTCCCTTGACTTGTAGACTCATCGCTTTGGTCTCAGTCTCCTCATCTGCAAATGTGTAAAGTGGACAGGATGTCCTAGAATCTTCTGGTTCAAAAGTTCAGTGGCTACCACAGTGGGTGAAGGGTAGTTGATCATCACTAGATTTTACGGATTCACATCTTGGAACGTGGCCCTAAAGGTGGAGTGGGGAAGACTATTTGGGTCACGTCTGGACTGGAGTCAGGGCAAGGTCTACTGGTGGTCAAACAAGGAGGGTCAAGATAAGCAAAGTGAGGAGAGAAAGCACAATGACCATATGAGGGGGACACAGAAAAATCCAGAATGTATTTATAAAAAACCATGCATTTATTCTTACATGTTTAAACTTCAGTCACCTTCAAAGCACTCTCCATCGGATGCAATACACCTATTGAGATGCTTTTTCCACAGCTCAGAACATTTTTTGAACTTGTCGATTTTGATGGCTTTTAGTGCTTCTGCTATTTTTTTTGTTTCACCTCTTTCACGTCAGCAAAACATTTCCCTTTGAGTGCTTTTTCCACCCAGGGAAATAAAAACAAAAAGTCCCTCAGGGCAAGATCAGGTGAATAGGGAGAGTGGGGCATGGGGGTCATGCTGTTCTTTGGTCAAAAACTGCTGAACACTCAGCGCAGTGTGGGCAGGTGCGGTGTCATGCTGCACGTTGTTGGTGTAAATCATCATCATGAAATGGGCAAATGCGTTGAAAGAGTCTCCAAAAAAAGTTCACTGAAGCTGAACGCAGCCTCTCACCACACCAGCTGGTACACGGGTGCCGATGGGTCCCTAGAACACTCACCTAGCGGGGGGCCTGTACTACAAAGGGCCTGCCCTCCAGAAGATCATCCCAGTTTTTTTTTTTTTGGTCCTCCTCGTAAATAACAAGCTTCTCGCCATCTTTCCCAAGGTCTTGCCATGCCAGAGGGAACGCCAGAGCAGCATGGAGTATGAAATCCTGGAACTGAGGTGGTGTCTGGAGTGTTCCCAACTCTGGGCAGCGTTTGAGCCGGAAGCCAGGTCCATCCAGAAAATGGGTTTAGTGAGGTTACCTGTGTACTTGGAATCCAAAGTCCAAGGGTTTGCAAGGCTGCCCGGAACGTGGTGAACAAGGACACTACACTATGCAGGAGGTTTCCGGATGGCTAACGGGAAGGAGGAAAACAGCATTGTGAGCGAGGCTCAGGAATCGTAAAGTTGTTGACCTAGGAAGAAAGGATGGGGGTTGGCAACATTGTTTAGCAATTAAGAAGCTACCCCCCACCCCCATTATTCTTAGGGTATAAAATAAACCCGCTGCAGACCTGAAGGGTCTCTGGGAACCACCGGGTCCCAGCTTTGCTATCTGCTATGTCTGTGTGTGTTATCTCTGTGTTTTTTCTTAATTCCCCGTAGCCTCCCCTCTGGTTCCGTTCTCCTAGCGCTGGTCGCGGCACCCAGTCAGTGCTCAATAATTCTTGTCCATTCTGTAATTTCCCCTCAAAGATGCAGGGTGAGGGCACAGGGGGACTCCCCTACAGTCCTAGGCTTAACTGAAGCCGAGGGCGGGGTGTCCTCCCACAGAGCTGAGACCCCTGCTGACTCAAGAGTCCCCCCTCGCAACCAGTAACCCTCAGGAGTAACAGTCGGGAGGCTGGGCAGCACCCTTTTATTAAAAACTGAGCCAAGAAAGGTTTTTCTTCTTAGATGGATTCGCTTGTTGAAAAACTCTCAGAAACCCATTAACTCCGGTGTTACCGAACATCTGAATACAATTTGCAAGCTATAATAACATCTCTCTAGTTAGCAAATGTTTACGCCGCTCTATAATTTTCTTTTCCATATGAAAATAGACCTGTCACACTAACGTGGTCGACCAGCTGCCTCTAGAATATTGTTACTAAGCAGGAAATATCGGCCGTTGTACTGTCTGATGGGCTTGGGGTGCATTTCTGCTCCCGAGCGGGCTAGAGGCAGGGTGGATTTGCAGCTCTGGGGGGCACTGCAGGTGTGTCACTCAACAGGTAGAAAATGTGGGACCTGAGAAGAAAAGAATTGGGAGACATCCAGCAGGAAAGAGTAACACCAACATTTTTAGAGTTCCCAGGAGTGCCCAAGTCAGATGTGTGTGTGTCTGTGGGGGTGTGGGGGTCTGTGTGTGAAGTCCCCATGGGACTTCTTACAAATACAGATTCCTGGGCCTCACCATAGACTCATTGAATTATTAATAGAATCCTTATGAGTAGTGTCTGGGCATCTGGAAGTTTTTGAATGTTTCTCTGACCACCTGGTGGTATTCATGCATATCCGAGTATGGAGGGGCTAAATTCTTATAGCACAGAGGACAATACAATTACACTTCAGAGGAAAGGTTCCTTTTACACAACCGCTGTGGATCCCATCAGCTGCCCCCAAGAGTTGACTTCCCTTCAGATAGCTGAATAATTTTGACCCCTAACCCCGTCTCCTAATTGAGCTGTCTGATACATCAGTTCAGCAAAACTGAGTGCCTACTGCATGGTTGGGGCGGGACTCTAGCCAAGACGCTGCTCTGCCTCTGCAGAGGTTACATTCTAAGGGAAGAGCTAGCACGAGGATAGATAATTACAGCAAACTACAAGCAGGGCAGTGGGAGTGTGAAATCCCCGAGGTGGTCACCGACCCAGTCTCAGAGACGAGGAAAAGCACCCTGAGAAGGAATGATAGATGAGCTGATGAGAAGGACACATGGAAGTTCGCTGAGGGGCGGGAGGGTGTGCCAGGCAGGGGGAGCACCACATGACTGGGGTTGGAAGGAACTTGGAAGCTCCAAGGGCTGCAAACCTTCCCGCAGGGCTGGAACGTCACATAGAAATGAGAGATGCAGGACCGTGCCATCAGGTGGGAAAGGGCCATAGGCCCACCTGCAGGTGTTCAGACTACTCTGAGGGTCACGGGGAGCGGTCAGAGGGGTGAAATAACACACGGGCACGTTCATGTTTTGTAAAGATGACTGAGGTTGTTCGTGAGCCAGGGCGGGAGAGGGGCAGACCTCGTGTCTCAAAGCCCAGCAGCTAGGAGGGGGAAAGATGAAGGTGACCTGGACCAAGGTATTGGCAGTGGATGTGGAGGCAGGTGACAGACTGTAGACTCGTTAAAGGGGACCAGTCACTATGTTGGGTGAGCAACTGGACACCAGACAATATGGGAAATAATTAAGAAGCAGAATAATCAATTGAAGCCCCCCCAAACCCCAAGGCAATGACTACGACCTCTATTAGTTTTGATTTGATTTTTTTTCATTTAACAATATGTCACATGCCTTTTCCTGTGCCATGATAAACTGCCAGCTTCCTTTATCCAAGGCTGGTCCAGAGAATACTGACCCTCTGGGGCTTGAAATCTGTTATAACTTATTATTATTTATTGTTAACTTTATTGGGGTGACATTGATTCGTAAAAATTACATAGGCTCCAGGTGTGCAATGCTCCATTACATCATCTATGTGCCACAGCACGTGTTCATCACCCAGAGTCGGTTCTTGAGATCACCCGGCTAAGTGTTACAACTTTTTGAATCGGCTCCAACCGTCTGATTTGCTGTCGTGGCCCTCCTAATACATGAACCGGTTTACTCAATTGCCTGGAAACGTGCCCAGATTGGGACAAAGGAGAAATGACAAAACGGGTCCCTCACTTCTGTAAAGCAGAAGTCGAGCTCCTTGGCACGGCTTTCATGGGTACGGGCAGCCGACCACCAGAGGGGTAAAGCCAAGCAGCAAAAAGGAAAGATGCGAAAGGGGACAGGGAGAGAGCCACTTGGTGACATTGCTATAGCTAGTGCGACTCTTGTTTTTCATTTTTATATATTCTTCCAAATTGGCTACCGAAAAAGTCCCGGATGGAGTTGTCAACACGGTATCGGACGAGGTTTTGCATTTTGTAATTCACGCATGGAACTTCCTCGCCTCTGTCCCCGTGCCAGGTGTCCTGACCCAGCTGAGGCTCCAAGGAAGCAGACGCCTGAATGAGGACTCAGATCAGTAGTTGTCGTACAAAGGGTGGGGCTTCGCAGTTACACCCCAGCTCTACCCCTTACGAGCTGCGTGGAAAAAACCCCCCAAAGTATACAAGTGGTTTACTTGTTGGGTTTGGTCAGGATCATGTTGTGACAACGCCAATGGCTTGGGCCCGGGGGTGGAGGGAAGGATAGATTTCACGAGATTTTGTGCACATCACATGCCCTGAGTTCTCCACCTGTCAAAGCAGAAATACCAACATGCGCCCTCAAACCGCACGTGGTGACTGTGAGGGTTGGTATGCAGCTCCAATGCTCAATAGTTACCGCACTACGTGGCCATCAAACAGAATGAAGTTCTGATGCTTGCCACGATGTGGGTGAACCCTGAAAACATGATGCTCAGATGCAAAGTGTCACATAGGGTTCCTCTTATATGAAATGTCCGGAAGAGACAGAAAGGAGACGGCTGGCTGCAGGGCCGTGGGGGGATGGGGACGGACTTCGAACGGGTAAAGGGCTTTTCCTCGGGTGATGGAAATGTTTTGAAACTAGGTAGAGGTGGTGGCTGCATGATGGGGTGAATGTACTAAATGCCACCGAAACGTTCACTTTAAAATGGTTAATCTTCTCTGAGAATCTCACCCTAATTGAAAACACAAATCACGTGATGGCCTTTTAAAAATGACAGACGACCCGCTGTTTCCCTATCCCCTTGGGCTCTGAAAAGAGGCCCCGACACTGGTTATTTGTCAATGAGCTACGCAAGGTGAATCCTATAAGTTTTTAAAAAAATGCGTGTTGGTAGAAAGGGTGAGTCTTTGGTTGTCCACCCCACCAGGTTTGGGGTCCATCTCCACCTCCTAAAATGCTAATTCCGCCCAAACGTTCCTCATCGCGATGATGCAAGTTAGACTACTTCCCACATCAGGGCTGTTGTCAAAATCCCATGACATCATGTTAGCAAAGCCCGTGGGCTTGGCGTCGACTAGGTACTAAATCAAGTGCTGTTGTTATTTCTTATCAAGCGTAGATGTCAGACTTGATCGCCAAAGTTAGGTGGAGCCATTCAGGCCCATTACGTAGCTCTCAGACATCCTGACGTCACAGTTATTTGACAGGCACGAGGACTTGTACCTGCACTGCGCCTTGCTTCCCTGTCTACGAAATGAAACGAGAGCAGTCCCTGCCTCCCAGGGTTTCGTCGAGGAGTCACTGGGGACAGGGGGAGCACAGGCATGGAGTGTAACAAGTAAGAAAGGCGGGCCTTTTAGTTTTAGCAATACCAGGAGCCGTTTGCGGGAGGAAAGAGACATCCAAGGGCCTGGGAAGGCTGGGCGTGTCGCTTCCACCTCCTGTATCGTTCCAGCAGTCAGCCCTGGACGGCGGGTGTTGCGTGGAACCGTGATCCTACTTTCCGGGATTTAAACCATGGATTTGTCTGAAGAGTAACTTTATGAGACGTTGTGCACCCTTGCGTTTTATGGCGCGGGTTTTCTTCCCGTGCCTGCTGCCAGGGCCTCCTAAAAGCCCAGCTAGAACAAGGCAGCATGTGACAAGCTGGGGAGGCCTTTAAGCCAGAACTAGCCTCAGCTTCAAGTGCAAGGGCAGCAATTTGCAGCAGCTGCTGAGGCTGCGCGCCCGCTCCCTCCCAGACCTGTTTCCCTTGTCAGCTACGTGGGGGAGGGGGGCACACCCGAGGGTGACACTCTCCGGGAAACTCAAAGCCCCAGGGCAGAGAAACAACCTAATTCCAAGTCAGAGGCCAGCCGCTAACTGAACACCCGGAGAGCTGTCATGAAAACACGTTTGGAAGTGAGCTCACACTGAACACGTCGAACCCACAACGCAGCAGTCCCGGAATCTCCGGAGCTTCATAAATGGAACGGCTGTACGGCCATGCGTGGATTTCTTTTGCTCTCCCCACCCCCCAAATGAAGTGTCCCCCACACTGACAAGTATCCCCCACCCCCTAGAGGACCCAATTGATTGATGTATCATTTTAGATAATGAACCTCTTCAAAAACCACTCTGATCTTGAAAAATATCACAGGATAAGAAAAACAAAAATGGTTTGGGCAAGATGTCATCAGAAATCTGCTTAAAATGAGAATAAGCATGAATGAAAAATTTAAATACTAATAAGTATATGTTTTATTATTATTATTATTATTATTATTATTATTATTATTAGGCTTAGGAATAAATTTTAAAACGGGACTTAAGTTACTTAAATTCTAAGGTTGGCTTCATTCAACAATGAAGTTTTTTTCCGTCCCTCTTTGGATATGTTGGTTAATCAGAAAATCTTTCTCCGGCTTTTAGTGTCTGTAATGACCTTGGCCCCAAACCTCTGCAGGCTCAGAGCTTAAAATGAGGGTGGGGAGCATGTCCTGGTTGGTGGCTTGACCAGATGTAGCATTCTTTTCTTGGGGGGTTGAAGTGAGTTACAGCCATGAGGAAAGTGGGGTGAAGGTGAGAACTCATGGGTATTGATGGAATCCCACAGTTCTGGGTTCAAATTTTGATTCCCCCTCTGACTGGCTGTGACTTTGTTCGAGCAAGTCACTTAACTTTTTGACTTGCCTGTCTTTGTCCATAAAACGGGACAAAGACTGTAATAGCACCTACCTCACCGTAGATTGGATGTGAGGATCAGATGCAAGAATCCATGCAGAGCGTTCAGCACAATGCAATGAAGACACTGATATCTGACAGATGAGGACACTGAGTCGCTGAGGTCAAGTGATCTGGTCATGTCACCAAGTGAGTTATTTGCAGAATGTGGAGGGGAAGCTGGCCCTATGTGAATTCTCAAGCTGGTCACGTGTCCTCCATGCTATCTGCACCCTCCTTTTCCTCCTCTCTCTGGACCCCCACCACCCCCAAAAGCCTGTGGAGATGCTTTCTGTGACTTGGGCTACAATGCAAGTGTTGTGCACTGTGGTGTTCATCTGTCTTTGTGCTCCTTTGGGCTGTGCTCCCTGGTCAGGTCTCTGGGCTTCCTCTGAACCACAAAGAAGGATGATGGGAGCTAATGGGGCTTTCCTGTCATTGGAGAGATGACACCAGCGACAGCTAAGACAGAGGCTTAGAGCCCATTTGTGTTTGCGTTGGTGAATGAGGAGCTTAGAAATTGCTCTTCAGACTTATTTCGAAGAACAGCAAGACACCGTTCAGACACAAATCCCTCTGCCAAGTGTGTCTCCCATGAGCCTTCCTTTGTGAGGCCCCAACAATGGCTGGTGGAAGGGAACAATAGTCCCGTGAAGAAGTACAAGGTGGCATTTCTCTGAGCCGCTTTTGCTGGGCGAGCTGTCATTGAAATATGGGGAGGGGGGCTGTAATGAGCAAATAGCTTGGGGGGACAGTTATGTGAAGTTAGGATAAGGAGGGAAGCTTTCTGAACAGCCCACTGGCCCTTGGCTCTGATGAGGGGGGAAGAATTTCCACGATGCTGTGGAAGAAGGATGAGAATGGCGTGGTGAAGACGTGACTTCTACCCAGAATCCTCTCTCCGGGTTAAGCTTTCTGAGAGGACCTCTGAGAGGTGCTCACTCACCAATGAGTCCCAGCACCCAGCATGGCAATTGGCACCTGACGGATGTCTACAAACCTTGTGCTGAATGAATAAATGATCCCCAAAGTTACTGATTCGGCTCAGAGTCTGAGAGTGACTTTCCCAAGGCTGCAGAGCCAGGAAGCAGCAGAGCTGGGACGGACGTCCTCTAGCATCTTCCCTCCTCTGGAGACGAGAGGGAAGCTCAGAGCAGGTTCAGGCAGACCCTTCCTGATTCAAATGGAGGAAGGAGGAGCCACAAAGAAAGGGCAAAAGGTCATTTGTTATCCCCTGGGTTTCAGAGGCGGACTCGTGTGATTTCCCAGGGACCAAGGACTTTCACCCCTGCATTGAGGAAAGTGTCACACGCAATGATGCTGGTTTATGAGCTGCGATCTTGGCCTTTGGGAAAGTGGCGAGATAGGAAGAGGCTTGAAGTGAGGCCTTTAAGAAAGAATATTAAAAATGGCATTCTACTGAAATCCAGGTTCTGACAACGGCACCTCCATTGCTGAAGGCGGGGAAGGCTATCCAGCACAGCTAGTCTTACTCTTACTTTGGTCTTCCAAAGGCAACAACCTATAGTGAAAAACACAAGGGATTTCAGGGTGGAGAGGCCTGGGGCTTGGTCTCAGATGTGCTGTGTATGAGCTGTGTGACCTCAGGAATGTTGCTTGACCTCTCTGGGCCTCAGTCGCCTTGTTTGGCCTTGGAGAACAATGTCTACAATTCATGGGGGATGTTTAATGAGACAAAGAATTCAAAATTACCTACTAGGGTGCCCATTACAGGGCAGAGGCTCAGGAAATGCTCGTTCTCATAGAATGAAATGTGCTCATTTGAAAGAACACTTCCATTGTTAGAATGGGGGCAGACAACAGGAATCTTGGTGAGAGGACAGAGAAAAAGGAACAAGTAACCTTAGTGTCACCTCCAGATCAGGATGCTACGATTCTCCTTCATGTCTGTGGGTGGTCTTTAGGTGTTAACATGCACCAGGGTTCATGTTCTAGGGGTGGGGCATCATTTGACGTCAACGCATGAATAAATTGGGGTCTTGGCCATTAAATACTTCCCAGGACTGTCGGTGGTGAAGATATATAATATCTTGACGTTCCTTGTATAAATCAGAGAAATCCAAATCACTCGGGCTATTTACCTCTTCAGTGTGGGCAAAGATAACAACAGCTAACTTGGGGGCAAGTACCTACCATGAGCCAGGCATGGGGTTAATTAACATCCAGACATTACTGTATTAGCTCCTTTGACCCTCGTGGGCCACAAGAGTAAAACTCTTACTACCCTTATTGTACAAGTGAGGTTCAGAGAGGGTCGGTAGCTTGCCCACGATCACACAGCTGATGAGTAATGGAACTGGAATTGGAAGCAGGCAGCCTAATTCCATAGTCTTTGCTTGATGCAACAGCACCACGCCCCTGGTGTCTGAGCAGGCTTCTCGTCCACGGAAAGTCCTGTGATGTTTAAGCCCGGAGATATGTAAGATCCTCATCTGTGACATGGAAATCACGACAGGAGCTAAGACAAATTACTCTTAGGAATTTCAGGGTCTTCACAGAAGTTCACAGACAGTAGACCAGATGGAAATGGAAAAGTAGAAATATACTATAGCGTGGTGTACACTAGGAGGAAAGAGCATGGGTGAGACGCCTGGTTGGGGGACCAACAAAAGGTTTATGGCCTGTATTCGGCTGAGCATAATGTGTAATTTTTTGCCCAGTTTTGTGAGACGAAAAATAAGGATGCACATTATACATGGGTAGTACTAATTCCGTATCTATATAAATGTCTTTAATTCTTTTATTTAAACTTATGAGTTAAAAGTGTAATTCTAGAAATCAATAACATTATCTGTATGCAAGATAATATGATAATTGTTTTCTTTTTTTATGTAAAAAGTTTTATACATAAAATTTCTTGTACCTTGTATTTGTTCTTGTGTTTTGTAATTATTTCTTACATAAAATTTCTTGTACCATAATATTTAAAATAAATGCTCAAGTTCCTTTATAATACAAAAATCAAGTACCTACATATAAACAAATAAAACTTTGAATTAAAAAATTAAAACAAAAGATTTTTTTTTTCCTGAAAGTTTGAGCCCAAAACATGGGTGTGCATTATACACGGGAGTACCTTATCATGGTACAATATGGTAGACCTTAACCTGAAGCTGAGCCTCTATTCTAACTCTTAAGAAAATGTTTTCCTAAAGATCGATAAATAAATAGAAAGTCACTTCTCTGGGCATGGCTATTGTAAGATTTCATGTCGTTACAAATTACTTAAGCCCGAGTAACCACCCAAATCCAGGCTGTGGGTCGAAGGAATGGAACAACCTAATAAGAGTACAAGGTGATTTGTGGATTTCAGATAACTTTCTGGGCCTGAGCTAATCTGGAAGAATAAGTTGGAACGTCAGTTTTGGAGCTGGAAACATGAAGGAATGTCATTCCATTAGAGTCAAAAGTATTTAAAATCTTACAGCTAGTCCACGGCGGAGCTGTAAGTCTGACCGCACAACTAGTCCACCGTGGAGCTGTCTGACCCCTAAACCCAGGCTCCTTCGGTGACACAAGCCACTGGGCGCACTGCTGGTTGTGTGTGTGTGTGGTGGGGGTGGGGTGGGGTGGAGAAAGGGGGCGTGGCAAGGAAGATGGCAGATGGAAGGAACCATTCTCATTAATAAAAAGGGGGGAAATCAGAGAAATACCATTTACAGATACCATTAGACTCTCCACAGGGACATAAAGTTTTATAAACTTTCTGAAAAGCAGTTTGCAATGTATTAATATAGCCTAAGCGTGAGAAATGCTCTTACCTGTTGACATAGTAATTCAACTTGTAGAAATTTATCGTAAGGAAATAATCACAAGTGAAAATCAATTAGACATAGATAAGGACGTTCAAGAAGTCATTATTTGTAATCATGAGACTTTGGAAATGATCTACGTGTCCAACAGGAAAATAAAATGGCAATTATGGGATAGCCATATGACAGAGTATCATCTAGCCACTGGAAATAACATTTCGAATCCCTTTTATGATGTAGGCAGCGCTTACTAGAGCTCTGCAACTTATGAGCTGTGTGAAAAAAATACACGTTCTCATAAAATAGCATGGCAATAGCGACGTTCAAATGATAACAATAATACACGGAGGGGTTGTGGTTGATGTTTTATTTTATTCCTTATATTTATCTCTAGCTTCTAAGTTTTTGCCAATAAACATATATTGCTTTTATCATTTTAAAAAAAGAACAAATAAAAACCACACATATTTCAGGGTTGGATGAACCTCCTTAAGTGGGAAAGACAAAATCCTTGCTACGGGTCTTTAATGAACAAATTAATGGATGCCTGTGCAACGATGTGGCTCATTCCATGAAAGAAGGTGGCCTTTAAAAGTGATGCTGAGATGTTGTGACAAGAATGGCCGGGGACAGGGAGAGGGAGGGGGTTTATCTGCTCTTTCTTCCTGAGTAACTGAAAAACCGCACTGGGCTCACAGACTGGCATCTTAGATTTGGTTTCCTCAGATCCCTGCCTCCACCTACCATTCAATGCTACATGTTGAGCACTGACAACACTCCAGATATTGTCTAAAGCCCCTGAATTTCAGGGCTGAACCATAGACAGATTGGGAAGTCTCAACAACATTCCCCAACCAAGGTTGCCATTGTTGCTAAGAATAGAGTGACTCATGAATCTCCCACTAAGCAACTGAACCAGCTGTACGATCCAGGACAATTACTGAGATTCACTTCATTCATTCAATCAACATGAGCCAGGTACACACAACATTGGTACTAAGCCAGTGTTCTCCAATGTAGATAAACTTGGTGATTGCTAAAAATCCTTATTTCTGAGCCCAGGCGCTGGGATTCTAATTTAATAGGGGTGGGTAGTCTGGGATGCCATTTTTTTTTCCACCAGGGTCCCAGAGGAGAGACGCAAGAACACATCTGAGAACCTACACTGGGTAGTCTGAAAAACCAAAACCAGTAACAATTGAGGCTTCCCTCCAGGAGCTCATAGTCTTGAGGGCCATATAAACAATTGCTCATTTATTGGAAAAAACTTAATAGCTTGAAAACAACCACAACATCACAACCACAGTAAAATCCTGGCTACCCTTCATTTAAGACTTCCTTGGAACCTGGGATTGCACGAAACACTCTATCCCATATCATCTCGTAACGGCTCTGGGAGTTAGATATTATTACTCCCGTTTTCACAATGAAGAATGAATTCACTTGCCCATGGTTTCCGTCTAGAAATGGTGGACCCAAGATACAAACTCAGGGTTTCTCACATCAAAGCTGTGTGCCTAACCAGCCCAACTGTCTGCGGTACGAGAGGACTGCGGTGACAAATGGAGCATGAAGAAGCCCGGGGGGACACTGGGGAGCCTTCAGGGTGTGGCATCAAATACCTGAGCTGAGTCTTGAAGATGAATTGGAGCCAGATGGACACAAAGGTGTAAGCTCGGCCTGTGGCTGGGGAGCTGCCTGAACTTGGGAGTTGCTTGAACTTGGATGAGTGCTGGGTGGATGCATGGACCAGGCTCCAGGAGGGGTGGCAAAGTCACAAGGGGTTCTCTCTTCCCATTTTGGGGATTTGGATCATGCATGACAGGTACAATCAGTGCAAAGAATCAGTTTTATGTTTTTGAAGTATCCTTTTATTTGGCGAGAAGAGGCAGTGCTATCATTGTTGACAGGTAATAAGATTCAAACTCGGGAGAGCCACCTGCAAAAGTCTTAGAACTAGTAAGAAAGGGCAGTACAATGACTACACAAAAGCTTTCTTATATGTGAGCAATAAGCAGTTAGAAAATACAACGGAAAGCAATCTTATTCCCCCAGAGCAGCAAAAAAATAATTTGTTTTGAAAACCCTTAAGGAATAAAGTTAACTATATGAAGAAAATTACAAAACTTTACCGAAGAACATTATCAGATACCTTGACTTCCTGGAGAAACACTGTGTACTCTTACAAGGCAAGACTCAATATTATAAATAGGTTCTCTCTTAATTCATTTACCGGTTTAATGAAATTACAATATAAATCCCAGCAGGACATTTTTTGGGAAACTTGACAAAGTGATTTGAAAATGCATTTGGACAAATGAATGAGTTAAAAGAGCCAAGAAAAGAAATATTAAGGAAGGTAACGAAGTGAGATTATAATATGTTTAATATCTGTGAGTGCTGGGGGTGGGGGAGCAATAAATTTAAAAGTATGGCACGGTTGCAAAAAAGAGACAGATTAATGAAATTTAGGAGGAAATCTAGCAACAGATGCTAGTGCAGTAGACTCTCAGTTAACTGGCACCCATGGGGATTGGTAGATGCCGCATAGATATCCCTGGCACTCTCAAGCAACCGGCAAAACTCTCAAGCAGTTGGCACCAAAAATTGGGGTGTTCTGTGCCGATTGCTTGAGAGTTTTGCCGGTTGCTTGAGTTTCAGTTCACTGAGGGTCTACTGTATAATACATATGCACACACACAATGCAAGAGCAAATTCATGATAAAGGTGCTGTTTCAAATTGGTATCGATCAGAAGATTATTCTATCTTGAACAATTAGTTAACTATTTATCTTAGCAATACACCAAAGCAAAATACCATTTCAGTATCTGAGACACATTCATTCATGAGTCCGTGAGTCAGCACCTACATATTGACGCCTATTACACGCTAAGCAGCGTTCCCAAGACCAGTGAGTCTCAGGTTTCATGGTCAATGTTTGGGCAGCGTTCCGTGTATTGCCTTGGTTCTTTCTCTGCTTTCTGACTCCAGGCAATCATTCGTGTTCTTGCGTCATTTCTATGATTTTTATTTTTTTCTCCTTGGGGCCACGAGAAAGAAGAACATTGTCAGGAAAGTTCTTCGTGTGACAGTCACATCCACTTGAAGTGGGCTTTCTGGAAATCGCCTAAATGGGTATGGAGAAGCTTTCCCCTTCAGCTGGAGAAACGCCGTTGATCAAAGCATCATCAGCCCTCTTTGGGAGGTGCCAGGCCCAGCCAGGGCGACACCGCTTCCCACTTCCCCTCTCTCATCGGCAGGTACATTTAATCAGTCCCCATCAGACACAGCTCAGTCGCTGTCAGCCAACATGGTCTTCGCCTCTCAAGTTCACATCGAAAGATCACTTTGATGCCTGTATTTGTCATAGGTTCTGCAGCTCAGGGTCCTTAATCAAATCACAGCAGTTGATTTACAGAGCATAGTCACCTCTGTGGCTGTCCTTTGGCAAACCCGTACCTGCACTGAGTCACCGTAGGACCCGGAGACATTAAATCTGACTTCTTCCTGTGCATACATCACCACCTCATACTAACCTCTACTCTTCACCACTTCCGAGGGCAAAACAAGGAGCCTGGGACTCATTCTTGGAAATTTTCATTATTACCCTCATCATCACTACCATTAATTGAGCACTTACCGTGGGCTAAGTACTGCACATACATTATGTCCTCTAATCCATTTACCCCTCACAATATATATAGCCTTAGGAAACAAGGGCTCTTAACTTAATTAAACCATTTTCATTTTTGATCCATTACCTACATAATACATTCAGAGCAATGTTATTTCTTCCGACGTCTACTTTAATTTTACGAAGCTTCTTTTTATCAGCTCAATCCCTTTCACATAAATATTGGTTAAAAATGTTTTAACCCCATCGTGTTGAGGCCACTGTTTGACTTGGTGAATACTTTAACGTCATCATTCTTATCTGGTACAAACTCAACCATTTTGATTTCTGGGGACTTTTTAGCTCTGCATTTTAAAACGTAGACCTGCAATTACAAATGGTCCCCAAATGATTAATTTTTATTGGCACAGTGTTTTCGGAACATAAATTGTATTAAATCACTTTACGTCATCAGCTCTCTATACATTGCAAGTGTTTTGTACTCCTAAAGTCATCTCATCTTATTTTCCTTCTTTTCTCCTGTCATTTTCTTCCTTCTCTGCCTTCATTCCTAAAGCATGAGTTTGGATGGATTGAGGTGGGGACATGCATGTGGAGAGGGGGTCAGAGTGTGCATGGGGCGAGAAAGGTACCCACAGTGACAGTGGGAGACTGGTACCCTATAGGGGGTATGATCAAAAAGTGAATATGCTGAACACAATATAAGCCAGTTTTTCTCTCTGTGGGACAAGGGACTTATACGTGCAGACAGGGAGAAAGCTGGCATGAACCCTGTGTGGCACATGGGAGCAAGTGTGAACTCATGACTTCCAATATGGATAGAAGGATAAAGAAACATACACAAAAGCTGTCTGGAAAAAATACAGCCATCATTGCCTTTATTTCTCGTATTGCATGGCTGGATACGTTCCGGACAGCCTTCATATACATAAACTATATTAAGTATATTTCTAATGTATTTATATTTATAAAGAAAGACATAGCATATATAATATATTCTATATACAATATATAATATATACTGAATACATCCAGGGTCTGGCAGAAGTAATACCCAGACTTGAGTCATGATTTTATTACAAAACCATAACCACACAGGCTTACGATTTTGTAATAAAAGATTTGGTATAGATTACCAGCTCATAAAGAAAGGGGCATTATTTGTGCCAGAGCCCATATTCTAGTTCTTTCTGGGAACAATAACACTCCAACAGTAAAAATCAATCTTAATTTCTAAATGCCATTGGTTAATATCCAAAATATAGCCACTGAGAAGGACACATCTCTGTGGCATTCCTGCCAAAGAATTAGAACCCAAATCTAATGACGAGGAAATACTCGGCAAACCCAAATTGAGGAATAGTCTATAAAATAACTGGCTCATAATCCTCAAAAGTATCAAAGTCATGGGATCAAAGAAAGACTATAGAACTATATTCTAGATTGAAAGAGACATCATAACTAAAATGCAACAGGAGATCCCGGAGCAGATCCTTTTGCTATGAAGGACATGGTTAAGACAATGGGCAAAACTTGAATCGAGTCCATTGAATAGCTGGCAAAAATGCATCAGTGCTAATTTCCTGATTTTGATGGCTGTACTGTCATTATAGAGAAGAATGTCTTTGACTTGGGAATTACTAAAATATTTAGGAATCACCGGGCACTGTGTGTCTGCTACACATTCACAAACAGTTAAAAAAAAAGCTCTATTGGACTATCCCTACTAGTTTTCTCTATGCTTAGAATTATTTTGAAATACAAAGCCCAGAAATATTGTATTTCAATTATTAAATAAAAAATATTTCCTATAAAACAAAAGAGGTGTAGAAAATAATTTCACAGAAAAGGCAAAAAAGGAAGAGAAGGAAAAGCATGGCAAAGTCAAAGAAATATTGAAGAGCACAAATATTGTAACCAAATTTCCTGGATTTTAGTCTGCTCTGACTTTCTGTATAAACTATCTGGTCAAGTTCCATAAATTTTCTTTGCCTCAATGACATCACCAATAAAATGTAGGTCACATTCCTATCAATCTCTCGATCTTATTTGAGAATTATGTAAAATAAGCCATACGAAGTGTTTATCCTATTGAGTGATCCACAGACAGCTCCGATTAGAGTCAGCGATTTTACAAACACTATTAACTATTTTTTAAAACCAAATCAAATTTCCTTAGGTAAAATGTTGCATGTCTAAACATGGTCAAGAATCTTTGAATTTTCCAACAATTTTTGGTCAACTGCAGACTTTGCCAGTCAGTACAGTTTTAACTATTAACGGTTTTATGTTCGGTTAACCATTCTACCAAATCTAATTTTTTTCCTTGGGTCATTTTTCTTTTGCAGATTTCAGTGTTATTAAAAAGCTGTGATTCTTCCATCAGTTTTTCTGTTATAACCCATTTTACCACGTAAAATTTTCTTTTGCAGATTTAACAGCTGTCAGTTTTAGTTTGTGTCATATGTTTCTATGAGTGATACGTGCTATGAATTAGTAAAAAAGACGAAAGGCGTTTTATCCATCCTGTGCATTGGAAATCATTCATCTGAAAACCAGATGCACAGACGTGGATGTACGTATGCGTCACAATGGCGAGGCGTGAGGCTTGCCCGGTGTCCTACAACCACTCATCTGGGGTGGAAGGGACTGAAGCCCTGTGTGAGTGACTGAATTTTGACTTCTTTCATCCAAAGATTTCAGGAAGCTTTCTGGAAATTCTACACATACATAGCAAGGCTTTAATGAGAAGCAAATGATTGCTGCAGAAAGGTCCCTGACTTTTGAATCCAATAGCCTTGATCTTAGATGCCAGCCACCCCACACTCAAGCAGTGTGACATTGGATAAGTCACTTGACCTTGAAAAGCCCTAATTCCCCCAGTTATAAAATGGGGGAGGGAGGGTACTGTTCACACCTAGAATTCTGAGGGTTGCGGGAGAGAATACGTGGAATGTTTCATCCCTAGTGTTTGATAGACAATAGGTGTTCATCAAATACCCGTCACTCCACTTACCTGGTTTCCATGCGTAACAGTATTTGGTTACATGTTTGCCAGGCCTGGCCCAAGCTTCCTGAGGACGGTCAGAACGCACTCCTGGGTGGGTGCTGCTCAGGGCATTGTAGCAGAGGTCCCATTTGCCCAGGTCGTTGCAATTGTCGTATCTTCCTCTGACCTCAGACAAGTCTCTTCCCCATTCCAGCCTCAAGGGCCTTACACCGATTGATTTATTGATTCAGTTATTCATGACTCAAGCATTTATCGAGAGTGCATTACATCTCAGGTACAGCACTAGGCATTAGAGAGCAATCAGAAAACCAAGACATAGCCCCCGTCATCATGAAACTTACGGTCACCTGGGGATCTCGGCTTTAAACACTGCCTTTAATACCCTAATTCCATGCATAGCCCGTGTTTTCATTACCGTGACAGGGGAGCAGCACGTCACTAGCCAACACAGTGGCATACAATCATAGTTTGTTATCTTTCATAGTTTCTGTGGATCAGGAGTTAGTGAACAGCATGGACGTGTGGCTTGGCCTGGAGGTCTCTCACGAAAATGCATGTAGATGGTGACAGGGGTCGGGGTCATTCTGAAGACTTCTTTACTTGCATGCCTGGAAGTTGGTGCCAGGAGGACTCAAGCAGATGGAGCCTCACACAACAAGGGTCCCTTGGTCATGGCTGTTGCAGTTTTCAAATACATATGCATCTTATAAATACGTGATAGGTGAGGGTCAGCACACACCACCCCTAGGAAAAAGCAAACTCTTTCCTGGCCTCTGGACCAACAGCCTCAGAGCTTAAAGAAATGGGAAGGGGTTGGCTGGCTCACAGAAATGACCTCTGAACCCGATTGGACACTTTGGAGGGGCAGCATCACCCCCTCTCCTGCCCTTCTCCTTGCTGAGAAGGGAAACATGTCCATAAAGATAAGAGAAACGAGATTTACTATCTACTCCGATATGCTCTTATGGTTTTATCAATATATTCTCTTACGGTAAGCAGTGGTTTATCACAACGCCTGAGTTTGACAAACTATAAGTGGCTGGCTTATCAGAGGGTACCTTGTGCACCAACCACATTTAATATTTCTGCTATAGAAACGAGGCGTCGGCATTCAAGCAATCACTTGAGCAGATTAGGAAACCATATATTTCAGAAGGCCTTGAAACCAACCAGATTGAGAGGGGTGGGGTGCGCCTAAATCCCAGACCTGCTCTGTGAGCTCTGGGGCCATAGATAAATCACATGGCCGTGAAATCACATGAGTTCATGAAGTGACCAAAACAGGCTTTGGAAATAGAAAGATCCGGTGCAGATCCTGGATCTGCCACATTCCAATGCGTGACCTTGGGCAAATTATCCAGCCCTTTTGAGACGTGAGGCCACCTAGAAACGACAGCAGGTGGACAGGCATTAGAAATGTGTGGGTGTGGAGTTGAAACAGGGCGGCAAACTCAGAGAGACCCACTTGCAGGCAAATGGGACCAAAGACACTAAAATAGTGGCTATTCTTCTATGACACCCAACGGCAATGTCTAAACAGCTATGTCCCTGCCCAGATAGGAGAGCAGCATGATCATTTTTTGTGCATTGTCTTTTCATTCTTGGGGCTTACAGAAATCTCTCTACTTCCCAGAATAACTTACACTAATAATACAGATGCTTCTATTTGACAGAATATTTGTTTCCAGATATCCAAGTCTTCTTGTTATTAAACTATGAGGGAGGACCCCCTAAAAAACCCAGAATGGAAGGTGGGCCCCTTGTAGTATAGGCTTCCCCTACTAGGTAAGTGTTCTAGGGACCCATCTGCCTCCGTGTACCAGCTGGCGTTGTTGTGAGAGGCTGCGTGCAGAAGAAATGTCCTGAGTTGTGGCAAACAGATGACTGGTTCTTCCACCATGACAACGCCCCTGCCCACACTGCGCTGAGTGTTCAGCAGTTTTTGACCAAAAATGGCAGGACCCCTGTACCCCACCCTCCCTAGTCATCCGATCTCACCCCAAGTGACTTGTTTTTGTTTCCCCAATAGGAAAAGTCCTTAAAGGGAAATGTCTTGCTGATGTGGAAGAGGTGAAATAGAAAAGCAGCAGAAACAGTAAAAGGCATCAAAATCGACAAATTCACAAACTGTTTTGAGCCGTGGAAAAAGCGTCTCCATAGGTGCAGTGCATCTAACTGCAGAGGACTTTGAAGGTGACTGAAGTTTAAACATGGAAGAACAAAGACACAATTTTTTAAAAATAAATTCTGGTTGTTTTGGGGCGCCCCCTTGTAAGCTCACATCAGCAAGGGCACGTTTTCATCTGGGAGAGAAACCAGGGTTGGGGGCTTGCTGTTTCTAGGCATGAGTGAGCTGCCTGGGTTTGAATCCCAGCTCTGTCACTTATCAGCTATGTGCCTCCGGGCAAGTTTATTGCCTTCTCTCCTTCAGGTTCCTCATCTGAAAAATATGGAAAATAATAGTGCTTCTGTCATAGGATTGTTTCAAAAATTTAAGAGCTAATACATAGAAGGCATTTGGAAGAGGATCTCCTGCTCTTAAAAACACTTCAAAAAATGTAGCTGTTGTTATTAGTATACTTACTGTTATTATTTCCACTCATGACTCTTGACTGAATGCCATCTTCTTATCTGGGTGTTTTGTAATAGTGAGTTGGGTCCCAGGGACCATGATAACAAAAATCCATTTTCCTGTGCCTTTTAATATTTCATTTCATTTCTTTATCTGTTGATTTAATTCACTCCTGAGCTTATCCTCCAAAGGACATGAGACAGAAAAGAGCTTTCTAATCCTTAACACGGACTATTTAGGGCCTTTGTTTTCTGTGCTTATTCCTTTGCACGTGTGAAATGCCCCCAGACGTTTCATCCCAGAAAGTGATACACAGGTGAGATTACGAAGTCCCTGGGTCCTCGGGTTGACAGTGAGGAATGGAAGAATTATGATTGCTGACCCCCCGAGAGCTGGTGTGGTGCAGGATGCAGTGACAGGCCTTCCCTGGAAATCAGTCCTCAGAGGAGCATGTCGTCGTGACAACCACTGAGACACCACGGTGCTGGAGGAAGTATCCAGAAGGTGTCCTCGTGTCCTGGCTCCTTGGTGAAGGCTACTTTCTAATTGGAAAGTTCTCTATTAATCCAGAATTTCTCCTTCCAGATACAGCTCTTTGGGGGAATAAAGCAATGGTCCATCTACTAAATTTTACACTGACAAACAGAAATATGATTTTCCACAATAATGAAAGCCTTGCTTTATGGAGCACAAATAATTATTAGGCACAATACTAGAATCTTATCTACAGTTTTACATTTAATCCTCATAACCACCCTGTGGATTAGACAACATTGGCCTCATTTCACAATAAGATAAACGAATTTTAAAAAAGATGCATGAATTTTCCAAGGTCATAGAATTAGTAGATGGCACAGCTTCCATTTGAACACATGCTGTCTGACTCAAAACTCTTTCTATTGTAATACACAATATAATACATAACATTCAACATGAAATATTAATATATAATGTAATATACTATGAATACAGTGTGCTAGGGGAAATCACAGATAATTTTATGTACTTTATATGATTGTGAATGTTTTACATTTGCTATCAGGCACATTTGTTATTTTCCTAATTGTATTTTTAAATATAACGTATTTATATATGTCATAATTATATATTTTATCATACTTTAAAGCAGCTACCACAAGGCCAACTTGACAGGCGATGATGATAAAAGATGAGCTTTTCATAAAATTCAAGGCAAATGAATCTAAATTCACCTACAGATTCTAAAAATAATCTGAACAGGCCATTGAGTTTCATGGTCTGCTCAAAGTCAGCCTTACAATGTATGATGGATGCTTTTATATATTTGCTGCATATGAGAAATCGGTGGTTAACTGTTAAGAAAATTACTTGTCAGTTTCCAGAAAGAACAGATGTCGATAAGCAAACCAGACTGTTGTACAAATGAGAACAACTAGAACTTATTAGACATAACTTGGATGGTTGCCTTCTTTGGAGCTACAAGTTTTTATTCAAACCATTTTTGATTAGTTCAATCAAGTGGACCGAAGAAGAAATATGATAAGTAGTACTTACTGAATTTTTTATGATATTCCAGACACTTTTCTGGGTGCTTTATATATGATAAATCATTTACTTCTCACAAAAGACTCATTAAGTAGGTAATGTGCTAATCCCAGCTTTATATATGAGAAAACTAAGGTATAAGCTTTTAAAATTATAAATGGAAGTGCAAAGGACACAGAATATCCAAGTAATATTGATGAAGGGAACAAAGTTGCAGAATTGATGCTTTCTAACTTATTTTACTTATTATAATGCTACTTTTAAAACACACTGTACACTGGCACAACGAAACACTACTAAATCAATGGTATGGTCTAGAGAGTCCAGAAATAGACTCAAACTAATAGGATAAAAATGATTTTAGACAAAACAGTTCATTTGGGAAAGAAAAGTAATCCTTGATCTCTTTCTTACACCATACCAAAAAAAAAAAAAAATCAATTTGCGATGTATCATGGCCCTAAGCATAAAAGTCAAAAGTATAAAGTTTTAGAAGAAAATGTAGGTGAATATCTACACAACCTGGGAGTAGTTAGAAATTTTTTAAGTAGGATACACACACACACACACACACACACAATGGTGAATTAGACTTCATCAAAATTAAATAGTTTTGCTCATCAAAATTCACAATTATGAAAATTAACCAAGAAAGCACAGATTGTGCAAAATATTTGTGAAATATGTATCTGACAAATAACTTGCACCAGAACATATAAGAAATGCCTGTAAGTCAAATAACTTGCACAAGAACATATAAAAAATGCCTGTAAGTCAATAATTAAAAAACAAACCATTTAATTAAAAACGGACAAAGCCTTGAACACGCTCTCACAAACAAAGATATATAAATTTTGAATAAGCACATGAAAATGTCCTCAACACCATTAGTCATCAGGGAAATGCAAAATTAAAGCCACAATGGCATATTATTACATCCTCACTTGAACAGCTAAAACTAAAAATGAGTGACAATACCAAAAGTTGGCAGGAATGTGGAACAACTAGAGCTCTTGTACATTGCTGGTGGATGTGGGAAATGTTACAAGTACTTTAGAAAGAATTGGCAGCTTCTATCCAATATCTCAGTAATTCCACTCCTAGGTATATACCAAAGAGAAATGAAACCATATTTACACCACACACACACACACACACACACACACACACACACGCTTGTACAAGAATGCTGATGGCAGTTTCTTCATAATATCCCCAAACTGGAAACAACCAGAATAAGTATTAGCAAGAAAATGTAGAAACAATATGTAGTGTATTTATCCAATGAACTAACAACTCAATAATAAACAGGAATGAACATGTAACAACATAGGTAAATCACTTCAATGTTATGCTGGGTGAAAGAAGCCAGACACAAAAGATAGCATACTGTATGATTCTATTTATATAAAGTGTTAAAACAGGTTAAACTTATTAATGGTGGAAAACATAAAAAAAAGATTGCTTTTTATGGGAAATTGTCTGGAAACTGAGGCATACAGGAAATTTCTGGTGTGATGGAAATGCTGTCTATATGATACAATTGTGAGTTACAGAGATATATGCATTTTCCAAAACTCATGAACGGTACATTAAAGATTTGTACATTTCATTTTATGGAAACTTTACCTAAAAAAAAGAATTTAAAACTAATTTTGAATTCAAGTTAATTGGTTTGCTTTTTATGGTATTATGAGTTAGCAATTCTAAAACTACTTTTTGTGTATCTTGGGCTTGAGCAAGAGTAAATATTTTTAAGATAATGAGATCCAGGTTTCTCACTGTTAGAAAAGGCAATTACAAATATGGAAAGGGGGAAAACTAGAATGTTTCTTATGTCATTGGATTAGAATTAGAAGTATCAGTAAAACTCATGAGATGTGTGTGTATGTGTACACATATATGTGTATTCTAGCTCTATCTGCTGAGGTCTAGAAGTGATGTTGTATTAGTAGCTGTGAACATATCTATAGCCAAATCTTTCCTTTCCAATGTCATTCTCCTCTGAAAGGAAACCAGATTCTTTGGCAAAAAGGTCAAATCCAGGACTGGGGAAGGAAGAGTATAAGTTGAGCCTAATTTCTTGTTGTGCCAGAAAGTAATGGAGTGCTCAAGAATGATGTGGATTTGTCAAAAGGACATGGGATTAACATGAAGGAACCCCTACTGGCTCCATCTGGCACAGTGTGAGCATGAAAATAATAATGATAATAGATTATAAGTCTTTGCATAAAATAAGAATCCATGAGTTCATAAATGAATAAATAAGGGAGAAGAAAGAAAGCTCTGCCTTATGATATAATGCTAACTAATAAATATAAAAGGATTGATGAAGTTGGAAAGTCATTCATTAATGCTATACTATTATTGAGGCAGTTTAATAAAGGGACAGGATATATACAGAGTTACAAAGTACTTATGTACAAGTTGATTATTAATTACAAAAGGGAAATAGTGATTAGACAGTGGAGAAACCTGGCAGACAAATTATCCAAGTGGTTTTTAGAAACATTCTAAAAAATGACCAATCAGAACTCTTAAAAAAATCAGGCTCAAGAAAGACAAAGAAAGAAGACTCAAGAGACATGACAACTAAATACAGTGTGTGATCCTGGATGGGATGGTAGAGTAGAGATGGGTGTGGAACTGTGAAAGACATTGTTGGGAAAATTTACACTTGAATAAAGACTAAGGATTTTATAATAGTATTATATCAGTGTTAAATTTCTTGAATTTAATAATTATACTATGTTTTTGAAAGTTAATATTCTTGATCCTAAGAAATACACACTAAAAGAGATCCAAGATGGCAGAGTAGATAAACACTATGCCTTCTTCCTTCAGTGAAAACATGGAAATTACAACTAAATTATAGAATAATCAACCTGGAAAACCACATGAAGTCCAGCTGAACAAAAGTTTTATAACTAAGGATATAAAGAAGAAGCTACTGAGAGACTGGTAGGAGGGGCAGGCGCAAAATGGGCTGGTCCACACCTCCATGTGGTGGTTGAGAATCAGGAGGGCTATCTCAGCTGTGGAGATTCCTCCTGGAGGAGCAAGGGGCCCCAGCTCCACATCAGGCTCCTAGCCCGCAGTATTGTTACCAGGAAAAGGAGTCCCCACAACATCAGACTGTGACAAACAGTTGGAAATTTCGACCATCTGGGTGGGATGGAAGGCTGTGAGAAACCTGGACATCCTCTTAAAGGGCAAGTGCACAGACTCACTCACTCTCAGGCACTCATCTTGGCTCTGGTGGAGAAATGGTGACTCAGAGAGTGTTGGAGGCATATAAGGGGAGAGGTGTGTGGCTTCTGGTGAGGGATAGAGATCAGTCACCATTTCCCTGTGTGGGGTCCTCCTCCAGTGTAGCCAGTGGGTGGGCACTGTCTTTCCTGTGTTGAGCCCTCCCACACTTGGCCAAATCTAAATCTGAGTGGTCTGGTGAACTCCTCTGGGACCCTGCCCTACTCAATTCCCCCAACACTGGAGGCACATTCTCAACTAGCAGCCAGCTTTACCCACACTGCACTTTTTCATGGAAAACTATGTGAGTCCATGGGACCCAGAAGGGCAGCAACTGACCTCAGTGTGCTCCAAGAATTTTGCTAAATGGCACTAGGCTCAGCATTGGCACCAAACCAGAATCTACATTGACCTGGTGAACACAACTCTTCTCACCTTAGTGATTCCCTGAGACCCTGCCTTACTCAACTTGCCTGTTGTATGAGACTTTATAGGTAGTTGAATCTTAGCAGGTGATAGCAGGCCTCAGGGTGTTGTGGTTTTTTGCAGAGCTACACCAGGCCCAGTTATGGTGTCAGCCTTCCTCAGTTCATAGCATGGCCTCTCCCATGCACCTTTAGGTTTAGCATAGGCAGTGAACAACCACAGTTTGCTTTGTAGCTCCTGTCAGGTAGTCCCTGGCCGGTCACAGGCAGTGGGTAACCTGGGCCTGCACCAGAGACCCTTCCAAGAAGCCCCAGAACCAACATACTTGGAGGCTGGTTTCAGACTATAGTGGAGCACCACCCAATTAGTCCCACAAGCAGCACACAAAAAGTGCAGTTTCAACATGCACCAGAGCCCACTGGGGCAAATCCCACTCAGTGGAGTAAGCCCCCTTCACAGCAGTCCACAAGCTGTGGACATGTCCAAACCTCACAGCCAGTCAAGTGAAGTCCAGTCCAACTCACTGATGTACCAACAGCAATCCAGGCTCAACTACAACAGGAAGGCATATCCATCCCCACAAGGGACACTTCTGGAGCACCTGGAGCAAGTGACTAGGGAGACAATGCCACTGGGTCCCACAGGGCACCTGCTACATAAGGCTACCTGGCAAGACACAGCAGGTCTAATACATAGAAACAAACACAAAAAAAAATTAGCCAAAATAAAGAAACAAAGGAATACATTCCAAATGAAAGAATAAGAGAAAACTCCAGAAAAATAACCAAATGAATTGGAGGCAAGCAACCTATCAGAGACAGAGTTCAAAACAATAATTATAAGAATGCTCAAGAACTTAATAAGAACTTCAACAGATAGTAAGCATTAAAAAAGGGCATAGAAACCATATAAAAGAACCAGTCAGAGTGAAGAATATAATAACTGAAATGAAGAATGCACTAGAAAAATCAGTGATTTGGAAGACAGTGTAGCAGCAACGCCAATCAGAACAGCAAAAGGAAAAATGAATTTTAAAAAATAAGAACAGTTTAAGAGATCTCTGGGACAACATCAAACATAACAACATTTGCATTATAGGGGTGCCAGAAGGAGAAGAGAGAATGCAAGGGATTGAGAAACTATTTGAAGGAATAATGACTGAAGACTTTCCTAACCTGGAAAAGGATCTACGAGGGTTGTTTAGAGAAAAATCCAGCCATAAATGCCTCTATTTTTCATACATGGATGGATAATTTCCAGACAGCTCTTATAGACATACAAGCCCAGGAAGCCCAGAGAGTCCCAAACAAGATGAATCAAAACAGGCCCACACCAAGACACATCATAATTAAAATGCCAATGGTTAAAGACAAAGCGAGAATCTTAAAAGTAGTTACCTACAAGGGAGCTCCTATAAGACTGTTAGCTGATTTCTCAGCAGGAAGTTTAAAGGCCACAAGGGATTGACATGAAATAGCCAATGTGATAAAAACCAAGGACATGCAACCAAGGTACTCTACCCAGCAAGACTATTATTTAAAATCAAAGGACAGATAAAGAGTTTCTCAGACAAGAAAAAGCTAAAGGAGTTCAACACCACCAAACCAATATTATAAGGAATGTCAGAGGGACTTCTTTAAGATGGAAAAAGAAAAAGATTAAAATTATGAATAATAAATTGGCAATAGCTACATATCCTTCAACAATTATTTTCAATGTAAATGGATTAAATGCTCCAAACAAAAGAATAGGAAGGCTGAATGGATAAGAAAACGAAACCCTCACATATGCTGCCTATAAGAGACTCACTTCCTGTTGAAAGACACACCCAGACTGAAAGTAAAGGGATGGAAACAGGTATTTCATGAAATGGAAACAAAAGCAAAAACAATTAGGGATGAAATACTTATGCCAGACAAAATAGACTTTAAGAGAAAGTTCTATAATAAGAGACAAAGAAGGACCTAGTAATTCTACTTCTGAGTATTTATCCAAAGAAACCCGAAATGCTATTATACTTTGCGGGGACATATAGATGTGCATCTATATGTTCATTGCAGCATTGTTTACAATGGTCTGGGTGTGGATGCAACCTCGTGTCCATCGATGAATGAACAGATAAAGAGGAGGTGGTACACATGTACAATGGAATATTGCTCAGCCATGGAAGGGATGGGTTCCTGTCATCTGTGGTGGCATGGATGGACCTGGAGCATACTGTGCTTGCTGAGTGGAGTATGTCAGAGAAAGACAGATGCAGTGTGATTTCATTTATATGTGGAATCTAAAGAACGAAATAAACAAACAAAACAGAAACAAACTCGTAGATACAGAAAACATTTGATGGTTGCTGGATGGGAGGGGGGTTGGGTGTGGGTGAAAAATGGGAAGAGATTAAGAAGTACAAATTGATTGTTGCACAGCAGTCATGGGGATGTAGGGTAGGACACAAGAAACATAGTTAATAATATTATAATAACTATGTATGGTGTCAGATGGGTACTAGATTTGTTGGGGTGGTAGATGAGAGGGGGTGGGGGCAAGGTAAGAAAGGTAAAGGGATTAAGAAGTACAAATTGGTAGTTACAAAATAGTCATGGGGATATAAAGCAACGTGTAGGGAATATAGTCACGAATATGGTAATAATTATGTATGGTGACAGTTGGGTACTAGATGAGTCAGGAGAATCACTTTTTAAATTATCTAAATGTCTAACCACTAGGCTGTACACTTGAAATGAATATAAAATAATAAAGAATGTCAACTGTAATTGAAAAATTAAAAAAGGGGTGAAAAGGTGAAGGGGAATAGGAGATTCAAATTTCCAGGTATAAAACAAGTAAGTCATGGGGAATGTAGTATACAGCATGGGGCACATAAAAAATAAAAGAAGAAATACACACTAAAATGAATGATAAAGGAGTGTGTGATTTCCAACTTCTTGAATGTTTCAGAGAAAGTACCAATATTATTAAAGTGATGAATACAATGGGGTACATGTTAAAAATATGGTTAAAGGATGTTGGGATTTTCCTGTACTCCTCTTGCAGCTTTTCCATGAGTTTGAATTTATATTGAAATCAAAAGACAAGGGAGAGGGACAGGGAGAGACAGACACCCAGGATGTGATTCCTGAAGAGCAGGGCCTCAGGCCAGGCTGTAAGTTCTTGGCTCAATGAGCCCCGATGGTCTGCAGGTGGGCAGGCTCTGTCAGGCA